>JADBJO010000511.1:337500-340000 GCA_016801955.1 Conus betulinus | reverse complement strand
CCTCATTTAGAAGTTTAGAAAAAAAAGAAAGAAAGAAAGAAAGAAAAGCACTGGAGGGAATTATTCACTGTGAGCAAAATGTTCTACCAAGGCCACATTGCTGTCTGACCTGCATATACTGTGACTGAAGTTGCTGGTCCACATGGTCGCTCTTCTCTTGCTGCCCCTCCAGCTGCTGACGTAAGACCTCCATCTCTGCCTCATACTGTCTCTTCAGACTCTCCAGCTGGCAACACAAAGCAGTAACGTTGTTAGCATCCTTGCCAATCTGTCTTTTACTGACAGTCATCCCTGACAGAAAAACAAACCCAGTACAAATGTCAAAATGACAACAACAACAACAAAAGTCAAATATGCACAAAACAAACATGTGGAAATGGTAGTAATTAAACTGACAGACAGCAATAAAAGAAGTACTGTTGGATGAATTTTTTCAGGAATGCAGGAATGGGTACAACTTGCATTACTACGGTCTGTGTCAGATGAATGGAACAAAGAGAACATTCAATCTTGTGCGCCAGCTGTAAACGACATCAGAACTTTACTTTTTCATGAATGTGCACTTTGTACCATTAATGTATAACTCATGTTGCACCATCATTAATAGGCTAGAACACCAAGGCTGCATCAAAACGTTGTTATGCTCCGCATAGTTGTCCAGGGATTGTCTTCAGTTGTGACAAGCTCCTAGCATAACATTATCAGTCTCCAAAATCCCTGAAGTCGGAGTGTAGCTGCCCACATGACGGGGGTAATCAAAAATGGTCACACACATAATGTTCTCATCCCCATCTGATGCATTTGTACCATAGCGTTCAAGTACTTTGGCTGTTGGGATGATCCCTGGAGTCATTTAGCCAGGGTACGACAACAACAACAACACATCAGAACATGGTCAACAGTCAATGCTTTGGCTGCACTTGGAGCAATATATATATAATATAGATAATAAAGAGCTTGCTCTTGTCAGTGAGAGTAAAATGAGGCCTTCTGATAATCAAGATGATTTTTCTTTCCAGACACTGTAAAAGAATGGAAAAATATCTTGAATCATATCTTAAAAAAAAAAAAGCCTTTTATCTATCCATCCGAAACCTGAGAAACATTTAGTTTTGCAATATTATTTCTCTATCAACATTGCTGCAATAACTTACCAAAGACCCATCATTAATTCATATATTCAAAACATGCTGCAGTCTCTCCCCAACATGTTCAACTTGTTATGTGGAACTATGCACATAAATGAATGAGTCATCTCACATTATTAGTGTGCACTTGCTTATATGTTTGGCCACAAAGTCAAATTTGTTTTAACTGCTTAAACAGAAATCGAGTTCAAGATTTAGCATCATGCATCCATTGCATGAAAATCAGCTCAGTGGTCTTTACGTTTTCAAAATTGATCTGATACACAAAGTATTGAAAGAAATATAATTATCGGTGAATGAAGTCAGAAAACCTGCAAAGATCAATAATGTGCAGCAAATCTCCATAGTTACAATTTTCTGCCTTTAGCATTTCTGGGAAAAACAAACCCAACAAAAAAACATACCAGAATCGATACAAATTCAGCCAGGTAGTTTGCCAAGTATTCTGTCTGTACATTACGTCAAAATGTCAGCAAATCAGCAAGAATAAAACCAACTAGAAATGTAACAAGTAATATAGTTTGGCAACACTATTTCCGATCTGTGATCACTGAGCAACCGACCACTTCTAGAGGATAAGTGAAAATCAAAAGGTCATAAGGGGAGGGGCATGGTAAGGTGCTTGGGTAGATGTAAAGGTGTAGTCAAATTTGTTTTCTTTCCCTTTTTTATTTTTAGAGAGAGAGAGAGAGAGAGAGAGAGAGAGAGAGAGAGAGAGAGAGAGAGAGAGAGAGAGAGTGTGTGTGTGTGTGCCAGCATGAAAGTGCATCTCGGTGTCTGTGCATATATTTTGTGTAGTACATGTATGTCTGTCTGTCTGTGTGTGTATGTGTGTGCATGTGTGTGTGTACGTTTGTGTGTGTGCGTGTGTGTTTGTGTGTGTGTGTATGTGCATGCATGTGTGTGCACGAGTGAATGTGTGCGTGCATATGTGAGAGTATGTTTGTGTGAGAGCTAAATATGTTTTGCATGTGCTTGTGTGTATGCATCAGTAATGTGAATGTGTGTATACTTGTGCATGTGCTCGCGTGCATATATATGTGTGTGTGTGTGTGTGTGTGTGTGTGTGTGTGTGTGTGTGTGTGTGTGTGTGTGTGTGTGTGTGTGCATAATCATGTGTGTGTGTGCCTATGTGTGTGTGTATGTAATATTTGCATACATGTGTGTAGTGTGTACATGTATAAGTGTATCTCTTTCTCTCTGAAGGAGAGGCAGACACATTGAGAAAGAGAAAGAGAGAGAGAGAGAGAGAGTGTGTGTGTGTGTGTGTGTGTGTGTGTGTGTGTGTGTGTGTGTGTGTGTGTGTAACTGGAATAGTCGGTACATCACCTCTACTGATGGATGCAATATAC
>JADBJO010000511.1:330000-332500 GCA_016801955.1 Conus betulinus | reverse complement strand
ATGCCAGGACTGCCCTGTAAAATATGTTTTCCAGACACTCACACTTGCTGTCATTGCTCTTTTGCATGTGTCTGCATTCTATGCAGGCGTGCGCATGCATACACACACATACACACACACACACGCATATGCGCCCACACACACATACACTGTACAGCAATTGCACAAAATGTCAAATACTGGACTGTTTGTTTGGGGGTTTTTTTTTTTTTATCTTTTACCAGTTTTTAACTTAATGCTTATAGCATACACACATTGTGCTGAACAAATAAAAGTTGGGTGCTGGATGGTGAAGCAGGTGTTAGTTAACAACTTTTGATCAAAGAAAGAAAGGAAACAACAAAGATCTGTTACACCCCTTCCCCATTATAAACACACATATGCATATATATATATATATATATATATATATATATATATATAGAGAGAGAGAGAGAGAGAGAGAGACACACACACACACAGAAATTAGTGACAGGGTCCACTGAAGAAATCCACTTGTTGTGTCTACTTTCCTTCAACTCAAGGTAAGTCCTATTTCAAGGTCCAACAATGGCACTATCCATCCATGACAAACACATGTGAGTAGTTCTAACATACTGGGGTCCCTTCATTATTGAAGAAAACTGCACTATCGCAATGTGCCATAGTTGCAGCTAACAGTGGCGTTTGAAAATGAGAAAAAAAAAAAAAAATGATAGCTTCCTCTTAACATAACAAATCTTTGACCTCATGACAGGTGGAAGACATTTTGAAAAAAAAAATTATGTTAACATACAAAATATGGTTAAAACACTGTGAGGAAACAGACCTTTCTTTAGTATACAAAAACACCTGTGTGATCCATCTACAGGTAGACCAAAGACTTATAAGTAATGGAAAAGCAAGTGAAGGTGAACTACTCTTCCACCATCTTGAAAATTGTTTTACATAGATCTTTTCCCTTTACAATAAAATAACATGGGGCAGAGTGGGACAGGGAATGGGAAAGTGAAACTTAAAATCCATTCAACTTTGGCAACCCACATTTTAATGTGGGGTTCATTTAAACCTACTGGGAATGGGAAAGTGAAACTTAAAAAACATTCAACTTTGGCACATCCACATTTTAATGTGGGGCTCATTTAAACCTACTGGGAATGGGAAAGTGAAACTTAAAAAACCATTCAACTTTGGCACATCCACATTTTAATGTGGGGCTCATTTAAACCTACTGGGAATGGGAAAGTGAAACTTAAAAAACATTCAACTTTGGCACACCCACATTTTAATGTGGGGCTCATTTAAACCTATTGGGAATGGGAAAGCGAAACTTAAAAACCCATTCAACTTTGGCACATCCACATTTTGTGTGGGGCTCATTTAAACCTACTGGGGAGCACCATAAATCTCTCCAGTGGATACATCTTGTCTGCTGACTAGTGAACATTCTATCGTACATGGTTTGACTCATTTTAATTCTTGCATGAATTCAGGTTTTCCCATCCAATCTTCTGTTATCACCCCCTACCCCCCACCCCCACCTCTATCCAAAAAACAAAACAAAAAAAACCCTGTTTTTCATTTTCTAAAAAAAGGAACAGACAGAAAGAAAAGCTGTGAGTGTTTTTGTCTGTTGTTTTGTTATGTTTTCATTAATCCCTTATCAAGTTCTGTCAGAGAGAGAGAGAGAGAGAGAGAGAGAGAGAGAGACTTTGCACCCGGAACGTCGATGTATCCGGAACACTGTTACTGGGGCCGACGACACACACACCTGGGTTCCCCAAAAGACAACATCACACAGTTCGTTGTTGACAGAGTTACCTTACTTGTTTACTGTTCAGTCAATCTTCCAAGTTTTCCCAACACACCGTTCATGCATAGCTTGAATACACACGTGCCGCCTGATATCCCAACCTGCCCCGGCCCCCCCCCCCCCCCCCCCCCCCCAACTCCCTCCCTCCCCTCTCTGGCCCTCGCGTGCTGACGATAACACGAGCGCAGCGCTGCAAACCGGCCCGGCCTCAAGTGCAGGCACATACACAAAGAGCTGATAACTTGTCGTCGTCGCGAACACAACGGACGTATATGCCTGATTACTTCTGCTACGCTTATCGAACTTTTCGCTTTTGTTGCACCGAAAGGCACCCATCAGTCACACACCTAAACTACTAAATCGATGAAACGGAAGAAAAGCGCTGTGGGAGAAATTCTGGGGGAGGGGAAGGGGTTGGGGAGGGGGGGGGGGGGAAGAGAAGAAAAAGATCACCATTCTTTGTCTAAAGGTGGCGGGGGGGGGGGGGGGGGGGGGGGGGGGGGGGGGGGGGGGGGGGGGGGGGGGGGGGCTCTCCCTCCCAGAAAAGTGAGAGAGGCCATTATCTTCGATTCAAAGCGTGCTGATTACAAAACACCACGGTCCATGACTGATTTAAGAAGAGAGAACTTTGCACAAACTCAACTGAAGTTACTTAAATTCAGCCTAGCTGAAAACTGTACCAGTAGTGAACTGTACACATGTAAGAAC
>JADBJO010000511.1:247500-325000 GCA_016801955.1 Conus betulinus | reverse complement strand
AAGGTGGAACCGTTGGTGACACCCTGTGAGGCTTGACCTCTGGAATAATGAAAGAAGAATGAAGACACTCGTCCATCGGATGATGAACTCATCGATCACTGGTCCATGGTAAGAAAAGAAAGAAAAAAAAAAAGCTAGCGAAGGTGATCTGTCCTGTCGGGCTACAACAGTGAAGACGTACAGAAGATACATTCCTGAGTTCACCAACAACTGACTGAACACCAGTCTAAAATGAAAATATTCCTTTACAGAATATTTACACATGAGCTTCCTATGCTTCATATATATTTTTTATAAAATAAAATAAATGAATAAATAAATACACCAGCATTCATGGTGGATAGCCTTTCACAACGTTTACGCATGATTAAACATCACTTAGCCTTTATAACATAACGCAAAGTGTCTTATACAAAATACCTAATACTAATGAACTGAGAGAGAGTGAGAGAGAGAGAGAGAGAGAGAGACACAGAGAGAGAGAGAGAGAGAGAGAGAGAGAGAGAGGGAGAGGTAAGAGGATGGTGTCTGGCCGTGGGGTGAATCCATCTGCATTCATTTTATTCAATTAACACAACAATCTCAAAAACTATCATTCACAGAAACTTGGCTTCCACCGAACCTTGCTCGTTCGACAAAGACCGAGGAGTTAATACATTCTGACTGTAATAACCAGCACACACACACATACATATACCTTCACGCTTCAGTATGTCCACCACCCCAAAAGATCAATTCCTTGAATAGATTTGCCGATCCCTTTTCCACAACAAATCACAGTGAACACGCGAACTCTGAGGAAGCGGCTGACTTGAATGTCGTAGGCCTAGGACTCAAAAGACGACAGGCTCACTTTCACGATATACGCAATCTTTCCTGTCGCTCCTGTTGTTCATCAATATCAATGCGCTCTCTGGTATTGGCCGAGTAAGAAAAAGGTGAACGTCATGATCAGCGAGAGTGGAGGGGTGGGTCATAGGAAATCTTGAACAAGCCTTCGAATGAAATGTAAGGGCGTTAGTCGCTTTCAGTTTCTCTCCCTGTGTGTGTGTGTGTGTGTGTGTGTGTGTGTGTGTGTGTGTGTGTGTGTGTGTGTGTGTGTGCGCGCGCGCGCGCGCGCGCGCGCGCTATCGGAAGCTCTAGTGCCAAAGACTTGGGGCAGTCTTTTTCAGTCGATCTGCCACTTCTGCAAATCCTTTATCAGATATAACCACAAATACTTAAGTTGAAAATGTGTACCAGTCGGAATTTGACAGTTTGTTGTTGTTGTTTTTGTTTGTTTGTGTGTGTGTGTTTCATATATAGATTTATATATATATATATATATATATATATATATATATATATATACTACTAATATACACACACACATTGATGTGCACTGATGTGGTCTTGTACTATTCAGAAGTCTTCAATGTGATAGAAATAAGGGCGCCTTCACGTGGTACAATGATAAAACTTTATAATCAAAAAGAAAAATGTTCTATAAGCACTGTATCTCTCTGTGTGTGTGTGTGTGTGTGTGTGTGTGTGTGTGTGTGTGTGTGTGTGTGTGTGTGTGTGAGTGTGCACGTGCGTGCGCGCGCGCACGCGCACCCGTGTGTGTGTGTAATGAGGAGAGCAGAAAACACAGGCAAACCGAGATGTACAGGTATAACATACTTGTCCCTACACATGCATACATGTGCGCGCACGCTCCCATATGTGTGTGTGTGTGTGTGTGTGTGTGTGTGTGTGTGTGTGTGTGTGTGTGTGTGTGTGTGTGCGTGCGCGTGCGCGTGCGTAGGTGCATGCCTGCGTGCGTGCGTGTGCACACATGTTCGTTACTTTCATCACTCTTTTGTTGCTCTTTTAATTTTACAGACAAAACAAAACAGAACAGGGTCACCAGATAATCATCGGCAAACTGATGGTGGCCTCGTTATAACTACGATTTTATAGTAAAGTAAAAAGCATAATCTAAACGTAGAAGTGAGGCACAACCACAGAAAGATAAAAGCAATATGTTCGGCCCCTTGGGTGGGGCCAAAAAAAGAATAAAGGTAGATTAGGTGGGGACAAATTTTTATTTGATTCTGCAACACACACACACACACACACACACACACACACACACACACACACACACACACACAGCACACAACAGCGTAGAACGAAGGGAGGACAGCTAATAAGAAAACCGACTTCACATATGTAAGCACACTCGGCCGTCCTCATTCAATGCTTCACAAAGAAGAAAACACAACAGATCATACTTCGCCATACAAATGAGTTGGAAAAAAAAAAAAAAAAGTCAACAACCACTTTGTTCCCTCCTTCTACCCCCCCCCCCCCCCCCCCACCCCACCCCCCCACCCCATTAACCTGATTCCCTCGTCACCCGCATATAAAGTATATCAATACAACTACAACTTTCAACTGACTTGACGTGGTCGGCAGTTTGATTTCCACCGATCCATTCCAGGTGAGTGGCTTGCTCTGCTGTTTGATCGGCACCCCGTTTGACAAAAGATCTGGCAGACGGCCCAGAACATTGAATAGGAAGACTTTTTTGTGTGCTGTCATGATTTCTGGCATGGTGGATCTCTTTAAATTACAGTGAAACACCCGGAAAGAAAAGCAGACAAAGCCCCTTGTCAATGTGTGCCTTCTGATGGTATGAAAATAGTCATGTATTAAAATCGTTTGGGTTTTTTTTGTGTTTTTTTTTTTCCTAAAGTGTTTAAAGTTAAACTTACCGACACGCATGCAAACTCTTGTGCGCACGCGCGCGCGCGCGTGTGTGTAAGTGTGTGTGTGTGTGTGATGCCCCCCCCCCCCCCCCCCCCCCCTGTGAATGTCTAAATGACAGTGAATCTGAATATACTAACCTTCCTGTCTGGCGAAGTATACTTACCGTGCAAAACTCGCGCAAGCCAAGGGAGTTCGCTAACTCGGGCCTATTCTCCGTGGCTAACACTGAAAGCAGATATATGCCTGCCTAACATCTTGCGTTTCAAAAAAAAACAATTCACAGTTGCTTTCGGTTTCCTCTACGCTATAGCAACTTTTACTGCTTCCCGTTTCTTCAAGCGATGGCCGGCTGTAGCGAAACCCATGCAGACTATATCAACACTCGCAGGAAAGGAGGCAGGGACTAGTTTGACGAGCTGAATCCGAATAGGGAGTAAAATAAATTTCCCCCATATTTCATCATGCGGTATCAAATACTGTACCATGCTGAACTCTCGTGGGTGAGAATTAGGGGTGGATATGACCCGAGTTCAGGCAAAGAAATTGATATCTTTGAACCATCAGCTATAGTCATATGGAAGTCCCTGTGATAACAGTTATTGAATGGATTTTCAACTACCATAAGGCTGCCTCCATAAAACAACATACAGCCGAAGGCAGTTGAAATGCCGTCAAGGTCGCGATTGTTCTAACCTCATTTAAGTTCTTGGGTTCAGGACATTAGTCTCGCTCTGAACCTGAGAATGGATGCTCTTGGAAGGCCATCTTGAAATGGTGTCTACTGAAATATACCTCTTGTTGTGGATATGAGAGACAACGTGGTGGCGCTGGGAGGAAAGCCTTGGATGGGACCGCTTCCAGAAGTAACCCGGGCGCTTTAAAGGTCATCGCCAAGTATGGAAATGAAGGATGTGCAGTTTGGCTTGGAGAATGATGAATAGGGTTTGCATTAGGAGACCCTGTCATGGCATCAACTCCAAAGGACAAGTGACGTCCATGAAACACGACTGGTTAGGCCGTTTGGGAGTGATCAGACTGAGTTTGGGTCGTTTCCCCTTGCCTTCCTGTTGAACTTGTGAAGCTTCTATGTTCTTTGTGAGCCTCTTGTCGAACTTGGTGGGAAATTTGGGTTCCTGGGCCCGTGAACCAGTTGGACTATCTCCTGAGTGTCCATTTTGGAGGATGATACTGGACCTACTGTGGGAGTCTGCAAGAACATTAAGGAAATGATCTTGTGGCCGTGGCACTGACAAAGGAGGGCTTCTACCCGTGGCAAGAAGTTGGAAGAATCCCCCTCTCCTCCTCTGTGGATGTAGAACGCCACCGTGGAGCTGTTAAGTAAGCTAGCAAATCTTCTTGACAGCAGCCTTCTCCATGAAGAGGACAGATTGTTAGACTGATACCATTTCCCTGAGACATGGAGGCTGTTTCTTTGGGCTCCATGACAGTGTTAAGGATTATCCACTCACATGTGTACTTGCTTAGGAGGACAGAGACTGGAACGATGTGGCTGGGGGTTGAGGTGTCCGTCCCTTTGTCCATTGCCCATTGGAGCCATGGTCCAAGAAAAATGGACGAGTCCAACTGCTGGGTCTGTTACTGTCTAAGACCAACACCTTCTCACGGCTTCCGACTCCTCTCTGTAAGGGATGATGGGAGCTATGTACTGCATCGTGCCCAGTATGGATGAGACAGCCCCAGCACTGGCTTGAGAAGCACTGGAAATATGCAGTTAGAACTGCAAGACAATCCCACCTAGTGTCAGCCATAGATGTGCTGGTAGAGTCCCCCAAAAGATTGGGGCTGGCTAGGAATGGCATGGAGAGTGGTTTGTTGATACAGGGCTAGGTTTAAACAGCAGAAACCTGTGTAACGCCTCACACCAGCATTGCATAAACGTGCAGAAAAGCTGCTGTCTGCTGTGACCGATCAACGAGAGGAGATCTTGTATCTAAGGACATGCAGAACATGATCCTGATACAGTACCAATAGTTCATTCTAGAAGAATAAGAATGAATCCAAGCCATCCTCAACGGCCTATATAGCCACACCAGTTTGTGTGACAAAGTCACAGAGCACATGGCTCGTTGACACTTCCAGTATGGAAACCTGCAAAAGTGTTCATTTACCAATCTTGTAAGTGACTAATGCTGCAGATGGAGATTACATGGCTATCAAACAATGGAGATGGCTACCATATGGTGACACCATGGCTTCCTTGTAACTTTGTAAGGTGGAACAAGACAGTGGGTAGCCAGTGTAAGACAACTGGTATGATTCATCCTCCCCTTGGAATGTGGACCTGTGTGGGTCAAGCCTGTTCATGAGTATGAGTTCATAGCATGAGTTCCCACAAGTGCAATAATCCAGAGGGGTTAGAATATGCCTTGGTCTCCCAGGTGGCTGCACAAGGAATGTTCTGACAAGTCCAATGGGAAGTTGCAGTGCCTGGCCTACAGAAGAATACAGAGGTCAATACCTGGCATCGTATCAATTAAAGCTGTATCCAAGATGCTGTGGCTGGGTGCCAGACTTTACCAGTTGTAACCTCTGGGGAGTCAGGTAGAACCCGCTGCCTGAGACAGGTGCAAACAGACATTCATCTCCACTGAGAATACCAAAGTTTGGAAGAGTCGAAGGGTACAAGTGATAGGGAAGCGGATTCCCAGTGGCTGAACTGACTGCTGTGGTGAGGGCTCCTAAAGGAGATTATCCCATGTGAACAGGGCATCCTATTGCATGGTCATATATCACAGCTGAGGGACTTACACACAAGTAAGGCATGTTGCTCCAGGAGACCAATGAAGGCTAACACGAAAGCCTCTGAATCCTGGGTATAAGTCCATAGCTGATCTTCAAAGAGGACACAGAATGACCTGGAAGTGAAAACTGGCACTAGCTAAGGGGCTGGCAAGGGCAGACTTTGGTGAGATCCTGTTATCCTGCTTAAATGTCCTCCCCCTGAGATGCCTGAGAGGTGAGCACCTGACTGGGTGCTGGTTAGACTTGTGAGCAGAATCAAACACATTGTTCTTAAGTGAAGGATGGCAAAATCAGAGGGGTGGTGTGGAGGGTGGATGGTGGGGTGATGGCGGGGTGATGGCATTTGCCCTGTGTACATTCGAGCTGTGACCAGCAATGGATCCTTGCCCATCACTGGGTGGTTATGTCATCGATGGGTGTGTCAGTGTCACAAGTATGGGAGACTGACACACCCACTCCAAGACAAGTTGAGGTGTGGATAGTACACAACATACCGCAATGGAGTGACTAGCCTTACAAGTAGCATGTGGGGACGGGTGGAAAGAGCAGGGAGGCTCACTCCAACTCAGCCCTCCACAACAACATATAATGCATTGTAGTTGGCAGGGAAAGCCTCCTATGTGATAGCCATTTTCCATTAGGAAGGCTATGTTGGTTGAGTCAACTATCCATGTCTGCCTGATCCATTATCGCCTCAACTGAGGGTTTGCATGCATAGGGGGTGGGGTGGGGTGGGGAATCAGAAAATCTCAATGTGACCTCTCCTTGCCTTAATCTGGAACTGATCAATTCAACACTTACCCTACCTGGTTAAGTATCTTGCCCACTTTCAGAATCATGATGATGATGAACCACTGACAGACGCCCTTCAGACACATAATGGTAAGGCTTGTTCCCACGTGGATGAGTAATGGTGGGCAAGATGAGAGACTGAAAGGTGATAGAACAGATTTGGATGAAAGAAAATATCAAATATCATCTCCTAAAGATCAGCAGATGCTAAGGCAACAGTACTGAGTAGGGTGGGGAAAAAAAGTGTTCATGGACATGAGGAAATCCATTGATTAAGTGATCTCAAAGTATGCAAAGAATGGGTTACCATAAGCCTCAAATAAATGAAATAAACATCATATTGTAAGAAAAGAAAATGATAGCAAGACCAAATAAACTGAACTGTGTTTCTAATGGAGCATTTGGTGGGTTACAGAACTGAAGAACTAAGGAACAGCTTTGTGTTGTCTACTAAAAAGGTAAGATTTGGGGCACAGACAAAGCAAGCAAACAGATCCTACTCATGAGTTTGATGTGAACAGCCTAGGTTGTATTAAAGAATGAGTGACCTAGGACAATAGCGAAAACACTTGTTTGATCTGTCCTGGGTGAGGGCCAATACCCCCAAGCACTATTCCCAAACTGAGCAGATTTTCTCATGAGAGACATAACATAATGAGCAGGGGAAAGACAGCATACGAAAGGCTGCACTTTTATATCATACAGCAAGGAACAGAGCTGCTAAGATCTCAAAAGCACAAAGCATAGCATTTTGAGACTTTTAAGTGTAGCACTCCAAATTTAAGCATAGCAGTTGTATGTGATATGACAAGTCTGACTTGATGACACTTTCAGTTTCAGTCTCACTTTGCTTTGAACATGACATGATGGCTGGTTAAGAAGACAAAAATCTTGCTAGTTATTCAAGTAGTTTTTGACGACCTACAGAAAATCTAAATTCTAACAATGAAACCAATTGACAAGACAGCAATACATTTGTCTTCAGTGATTTTTCCTCTCTGCTTTCGAACCTCTCCTCACTGAACTTGTCCATTTCTTTTAAATGAAAAAAGTCTAAAGCATAAAGATCTGTTTAACCAGCTGTTAGTGTGAAGTCAGTGAAGTGTGTTTTTTTCTTTTTTAATTCTGAAACTTTTTGCTTTTTTTCATTGCATTTTGTCACAAAATGTAGTACCATTACATTGTCAACAAAATCACAGCACGTCACCCCTGGGATGTAGCATTTGGCAACTCTGTAGGAACATGAGGCTTTACAGGTAGAAAACAGGGAAGCTTGGAGTACAGAGGGATGGAAGCAGGCAGATAACTGATGCAGGTGTGCTCAGAGAGACAGACAAAAAGAAAGGAATGCATCATTTCCGTTCAGCATTCAAGTGTTCACATAAATGATTCATATGCTGACACACTACTACTTCTTCTCCATGCGCAGGCTGATACTCCTGCGGACACACCCAATATCGACAGACAAGTATTAATCCCATCTACCCACAAAGGGAATGGAGTTTTGTGTGTATATATCGTTTTTAACCCCGTCATTAATGCAGCCATACTCCATCTTTGGGGAGGGTGCATGCTACGTGTATGTGTCATCCATACCAACGGACAAACTGGCCTTCTCTTTTGAAAGTTGGTGATAGCATTTCACATGTGTGCAAGATGTTATGCATGCGTTCACACACGGAACCTCGGTTTATAGTCTCGTTCGAAGGACTGTATGGGAAATGGAACTACTGTTAACTACAAGGGAAAAATCCCCCTGTACCGAAATGGCCCGGCAGAAATTCAAAACTTGCAGCCCTTGGATTACAAGTCTGGCGCTCTATCAACCGAGCTATTCCAGCCCCCCCCATATGCTGACACAACTCTAGACGTTCATTGTGGCACACAGATTTTTCTTCTACCTCACTTGAGTGAGTTGAAGAGATACCACCTTCCTTATCATAAAGTTTATGACATCATGAATCAGATGCTTCCAAAGGGTTTGTTTTCTCATGTCCCTTCAAATACAAACACAAAATGCACACCGTTCAATAGCAAGCATGTACACTATCAGTAAGGACCCATGTCACAATGTCACAGTCACTGAGTCTGCACCCTGACTAAGGTAATTTACAATGGTCTGGTAATAAAAACTTTTGTGCTGGTGCCCAAGTGAGTTAGAGTGAGTGTACGCATGTTGAGAGAGAGAGAGAGAGAGAGAGAGAGAGAGAGAGAGAGAGAGAGAGAGAGCATACAATCAATCTATGCTTGTAAGAAGTCATTTTCTTGTTTTTCAGTTCCACTAAGCTTTTCACAGTCAATTAAAAAAACAATCACTATAAATGAGGTGTGTGTGTGTGTGTGTGTGTGTGTGTGTGTGTGTGTGTGTGTGTGTGTGTAGTTCTAACAGAACATTTATGTTGTGCATGCAAAGCCGTGTGCACTGACTGCTACACACGATCATGTTATTTTCCTGTCACACGATTTAATACCCACTCTAATCTGTCTCATTCTGTCACTTGGATGTGGAATCATTATAACCCTTACTATCAATGAGCTTCAGTTTGTTGTTAATTTAACTTGTCATGTAACTTAATATGCTGAAACTATGGTTACAAATTGTAACTGTCCAATATGTTTCTTTTTTCTTTTTTGTGGGGGTGGGGTTATTTCTCAAGCAAAGTTAATTTAAACCGACCAACTAAATCTTCATAAATAAAAGAAACCATACTCAATACATGACCTGACGCTGGTGCGGCACACAACACTTCAACATAAACAACAACAACAACAAAAGGGGGGGGGGGGGGGGGGGGGGGGGGGGGGGAAAAAAAACGGACTGCAATCAAAATTTTCAAGGCAATGACGTGGCGCGAACGAGGAAGCGATAGGCGGCCTACCAGACTGAACACGTTCAGTGAAAAAAAACGTGGGAAGCACGCGCAACGGTTTCCTTTCGTCACGCCGAAGGCCTTCAATAGTCATGCGTGTGTGTGCCCATCAAACACGCAAAAACAAGCGCAGCGTGAACATCATGCGCTAGGCCTATAGAGGAAGCCGCACTGAAGGCCGCTGTGTGTGTGTGTGTGTGTGTGTGAGAAAAACACACTGGCGGACTGGCGATGGCCTTCGGGGCTTCGCTCGGCACGGCACTACTGGTGGTGACATTCCATCTATATTTTACACTTCCGAAGACGCCGCTTGTTTTAATTATTCAGTCCACAATGTACCCAGTTCTTTGCGCCCCAACCAGGCTATCATGTTTCCCCCTATGTTGTGTGTTATTGTTGTGTTGTTGTTGTTGTGTCTGTGTGTGTGTGTATGTGTGCGCCCCCCCCCCCCCCTCTCTCTCTCTCTCTCTCACTTAAACTTGCTGCAGGCTTAAAAAAAAAAAAAAGTAAAAA
Organism: Conus betulinus; assembly: GCA_016801955.1. Taxonomy (NCBI): domain Eukaryota; kingdom Metazoa; phylum Mollusca; class Gastropoda; order Neogastropoda; family Conidae; genus Conus; species Conus betulinus. The sequence goes on along the minus strand of JADBJO010000511.1, from coordinate 315,329 downwards.
AAAGAGGGGGTGGGGGATGTGTGAAAGAGATGAAAGGACAAAAGCAATGTAAGCTCCACATCACCAGAGAATAAATAATGTCAACAAACAAACCAAAAAAAAAAAAAAAAAACTTTACAGCTTGTTCAATGCGGTTTGATTCTTACTCTTAATACACAAATCTGTTTGGAACTGGATTGTTTTTGTAAACTTGTGTGTATATTCTAAACTTCTGTGCATAATACAAAAACTTCAGTTCCTTCACTGAAAATCATCACAGACAAAAAGAATAAAAGTTGACAGTAATGAGCAAAACTATCTGCAAGTTATGCTTTTGGATTCAGTTTCCCCGTAAGTGAACAAAGTTTTGCATTACAAAGGGGCTTAAACTAGGTCTGTATTACTTTTTAAACTAGGTGTTTCAAAATATGAATGCATACATCATGCCACTTCACACACACACACACACACACACACACACACACACACACACACACAGAGCCACACACACACACAGAGCGCCACTTACACACATTTGTAAGCACTCGCCATATGTGCACACACATGCCTTTCCATAAATAATAATAATAATAATGTATAATACTTATAATGTTATATAGCGCATTTTCTTGTTATACAACTCAATGCGCTTACATCCACCATTTGCACTTATTCATACAATATTCATGCACACAGCAAAAAGATAATACACAATGGCAAACGCACCTACATGCATAAACTGCCTCACCGGACTACTTGTGGAGGAATTTAGGAGAGACCTAGTCATCTACAGAAGAGAATAGGTTTTTCTGAAAAGATAAGTTTTGAGCTCAGATTTAAAAGAAGAAAGAGTAGGCTGATTACGAAGGTCTTCAGGGAGGGAGTTCCATATAGAAGGTGCTCTAAAACTGAAGGCTCTTTCGCCAACAGATTTCAGAGAACGCTTAGGGATTTTCAAAAGTTTTTGTGAAGAAGAGCGAAGGGTACGAGAGCTTTGGTAGGTGCAGAGAGAAGAAGAATATATATATTTTAAAGTTATAACTGGATTAGACCATTGCAGTGTGGCAATTACGAAAACAAGAAAAAGCTCAGGGAGTCAAACCAGATATCACTACATAAATCACTTGCATGTGTACATATTGCATATTTAAACATGCAATGGCACCCTTGTGCACTATCCTTTGACCTCAACATTCATGTGAAGTAACATGGAAATATCATTTGGGCAACAGGCATACACGTTTCATTTTTCTTTTCCTTTTGAGAAAAAGAATATTCTCATCTTGTGTACATCAATGTACATTTAAAGTCATAAATATTATGTTCAATTTCTAATGGCTGTAATAGCTGCCTAAGACGACACACACACAAAAGTCCGAAATTTTTCATTCATGTGCTTGCACATATGCTCATGCTCAAATATTGAAATAATGTATGCATTGCAAATTCATACTTTATCTCACACACAAGCATGGAAACAATACAAATTTATGCATGTATAAATTCTTGCCAAACAAACACATAAATGCAGACACATAGATTGCTGTATTTAAGTATTCTAACATATATCTTCTCTCATCTCAATAAACTTCAAGTTAAAAGACATGAAACTGAAGAATCGCTCTGATACACACACACACACACACACACACACACACACACACACACATGCCTACCCACACATGCCTACAAGCGCATGTACATGCGCACATGCATATATATATATCTATACATACAATAGATTAAAATGTTTCATTTTACTGAATTTTCAAGTTTACTGTTGTTGACGTAGTATGATAACTGCCTAAGCAGGAAAAAACTAATCAGGAAAAAGTATCGTGTGACAAATTTCATTACCAGCAATGCGCTCAATACTGAGGATCACTGTAACCATAAATACATGTATCATACACATTATTACATTGCATTGTATTTGTATTGCAATATAGTTTTTATCACTATAGACATCTCTGTCTGAGATCTGGGATGCTCTCCCAACATATAGAATGAAGCCAAATTAAATTCGGCATCACCTACCATACTCCTAGTCACCATGTAATGTAAATTATATGGTGCACAATATCTTAAACACAGAACTTGCTGTACGATAGTGTAGTGATTACATTAACCTGTAATTGCTGGTATAATGCCATATATATATATATGCAATTTCAGATTATGAATTTTTTTTTCCCCCGATCCAAAGGACTTTCATTTTGCTGGGACCAGCAGCAATAAGAACAGACACTGGGTCTGACTGAAAAATCCATATTAATTTCATCATTATTGTTTAATTTCAAATCCAACACTTAATTAGTGCATTACAGTTTTTAATCAGTACATCACACTCTCAATCATACATTTTCAATTTCAAAACTGATTTAAAGATGCCCGCTCTTCATTTTCTAAAAATACAGCATAGCAATCAGCCATCTTTGAATCTTTTCTGGTCTAAGAACTGAGCCCCTGCCATTAGGAAAAATCTGACCCCAGACCATATTTTCCTTTTCAACAAAGTAACAAAACCCTGCTTTGACAGAGTAAAAAAATGTACAAGGCTAAAGCCTCCCATCAATTATAATGGATCTAGATAAAATGTATGCCTATATCTTAAAGCCCCGTTCAGTGTTTCCTTAAGTTCTTCTTCTATTTGTTTATGGGTCCATGATCATGTTGATCAGTCTGGCACCTAACTGAAAAAGTCCTATATCATCTATGACACTGGTCCCAAGTTTCTGGAACAGGTTCTGACGATACTGTTTGTTCAGTGACAGTGAACGGTAGTCAGGGTTAAGACTAATTTCCAAATTGCTAGAGCAATTACTGATTACAACCTAACTCATAGCCATCTGGGCCTTTTCAATGTAGTGTGTATGTGTATGTTCTCTATTACATGTATTTATTGTATGAATGAACATTATAGGATTTAGTTTTTGTAGTGATACTTGAAAAATAAGTGAATGTCATACACGTACGATTAGGATTTGTACATTATTGTAGTAATAGTATTTGTAGTTAGATGTTAACTATTGTATATGAGAAGGGTAAATGTGGTATGATTTTGTAAAGTGCTTCTAAAGATAAAATTTGTCTGATTAAGCCCTATTTAAGAAACCATTATTATCGTTATTATAGTCTCAAACAAACACACACACACACACACACACACACACACACACGACACTGACTTCTAAAATGCACTAGTATACTTATTTTTGTCTAATGTGCTCCAATACAAGCATGTATCACTATCAGCCTAACAGAACATAAAAACAACACATGAACATGCACAGACAGTGTGTGACATCACAATGTATTCACACACAATTTTGTACTTGCCTTTTTCAGTTTTTGCAACAGAATCATTTAGTCAACACCAATATTGTATACAACAAAACAATAAGGTAATACACTAATTAAGTGCCCAGAATGGATACATTCGCTTCATTTCTCTTCAAAACACAAGTAAAATCTGCCCTTAATTCATTCAACTCCTGACTTAGCAATATATTCGGGGCCACTGAACAGCGCCATGAACCTGTGCTTGAGACAGATCTGATGTACTCAAACCAGTATTACTCAAAAACTATGCAAGTTACAGTTTTTGAATTTGACACAGCTAAGGGGAAAAAAGCTTTGCTTAGAACATATGTATGCAAGTGTTGAAGTCTTAGGACTAAAAACTGAGTTATGTAAAAAGTAAGATAATGCTTGACTTTTGTCCAGTAAAATAATTCTTGAGTTTGTTAACATACTAACATGTTTGTCTTGTGACACGTTTTTCTTGGCGGTTCGTTAACATTTATTTAAGATTATATTAATATCAGTCCAAAGACTCCAAAGATCTGTAATACAACACAGAATTTTGACATGCTGCCAAATGATTAACCATGTTTAGTGTAGATTTTTCTCATCTAGGCAGAAGTTTTTCTTTCCAAATATTTAGATGTGAAACTAAGTACCCAGCCTGTTCATGTTATGATAAAACAATGCTTTTATTTATCAAGGCAGCAGATCAAAGCATGTTATAATTACATGCAGTTGTAATAATTCATTAAACAATCATTTGACAATGTGTGTGTGTGTGTGTGTGTGTGTGTGTGTGTGTGTGTGTTTTCAGGTTCAGGTTTATGGGGACAATTGCTTTTGCAATTATAGCCAGAACTGGCTGTACATGTCCCTTCTATCTCATATCTGCTCTTTGTACAGTCAGGTCTTTAAACTCGCTAAAGTCTTTATTTATCATAGTCAACATAAATAGCCTTCAATAATACACTATCATTGATAGAGCTTTTGAAAAGGTTAGTATTTTGTGCACGTTTAATGTTAGGGGTTAATTTATTCCAAAGCTTTGTTACTCTGTTACTAAAAGAAAATTTCCTTAGGTCAGTGCGACAATATTCATGATAAATTTTATCCACACTATTTCTGGTAGTATCAACTCTTGATGCAGTAAAAAATTTTGAAACAGGATATTGTCAACACAATATTTCAAAGACTTGGATAAAATCGCCCTCACTCGTCTTTTGTGTGTGTGTGTGTGTGTGTGTGTGTGTGTGTGTGTTGGGGAAAAACAGTTTTTGAGATGATAGTGTTTAGGTCAAGTATCCCTCCGGTTCAAGCAGGTCAGCCAAAACTGGCGAGGCAGGAAAGGCTGCCCTGGCTGTCAACTTAGAAATATTTATTGGATTAACATGTGAAACCTTCAAAGCGATGGAAAACAGTTAAACTTGAAGAATATGAAGCACAGTTACACACTGTATGAAATTATTTTGAACGCCATTGATGACAGAAATCACATCTCATCACTGACCTTTAGGCCTAAAGGAAATCGGGAACGCTTTCTTCAAAATGTATCTTCATCGTTGTCTAAATACAAAATAAATGTAAAAATGGAAAATCGTCGTCGACGACAACAACAACAACAAAAAGAAAGAAAGAAAGAAAGAAAAAAAAGACACTGTTACGACTGGACTGACTTGAACCAAACAAGTCAGAGGATCTACTGGCGTGTCAACAATTCGGCCCAACACTCGACGAATATCTTCTTCCGTTGCTCACTTGCCGAGCGGCTACCATGGATACCAATTTCCGGAAACATACTCAAAAATGCAACTGGGACTGACGACACACACGAAGCGGGGCAGTTTACCTGTCATGGCCATGGTGTTTCATTGACCTGCTCAGGCTCGCTCTGTGAATTAGTCCCAGTCACATACAAACTGAACGCACCAACTCAATTCTTTGCCTTAGGCTAGCGTCACAATGTTTTTGTCGTCTTCTCACTCCTATTATGCTTAATGTTAACGTGCCATGCGAAATTCCGTCGCTCCGTATCCGTAGATCTCGTGTGATTCGTGCATCAATAGTTCAAGCACAATCGTTGACAGTGACAACATTCGCACAGATTTTTTTGAAGAGAGGTGAGTGGACAAGGCACGATAACCTAAGCTACCTTCAACGTGTAAGAGCAAGCGGGGGACCTTACTCATGTGCAACATTCAACAACCCGAACAACTGAACTTGTTTCGGTTCACAGGCTTCACACCAAAAAATGAATGCTCCAAGGCCTTGCATAAGGAGTCGAGTATCTACTGACTGGCGCAATCGGATTGTTTTGAGAATTTTCATTGTGTCTGAAAGTTAATTCTCCTGATTTTCTTTCATATGGCCATCAAGGCACAAGCCTGGTGGTTCCAAGTTGGCAGATTAAAATCAAAGGAATGGGATTATTTTGGACTCTTAAGAGTTGACGCAAATAATGAGGCTAAATGAAGTGACCAGACCATGTTAATGCCCTTTTTTCAAATTCACTATTACTCTTATTTACTTAATTTTTTTTCCACTTAGGTTTTGTCTTAGTAACTATATGTGATTCTTTCTTGACTTTTTTTTAAAGTTTGGTATTTTAGGAGCTTATCCTTATCCATCATGTGTAATTAATACAGTATGTCTATGCTATGTGGGGAGGTGTGTGTGCATGTGTGTGTGTTCCCTCTTCCCAAAACTTTCTTATTCCCCCCCCCCCCCCCCCCCCCCCCCCCCCCCCCCCCCCCCCCCCCACCACACACACACAGTATTCACACACACATGCACACAGAGACTTCTCTCCTTCCCTTCTCGCTTTCACTAAAAAAAGTCATATGTTGTGGACTCTTTAGCAACCCAGCAGAGATGAGTGATAGAAAAAAGAGTTAAATTGTGGGGATAGGGTGGAATGGTGTGGGTGTATGGGTGAAAGAGGGATGGGGAATTCTATTTAACATGCCGCACTATATATGGTTTCACAGTAACATTTAGTATGTGTTTTAAAAACCGCAAATTAAAAAAAAAAAAGATTTTCTGCTGCGCAGATGATCAAAAACCTGCAAAGAAGTCTTCATTCAGGTCAGGATATGTTTATATTAGTATGTGCGTGTGTGTGTGTGTGTGTGTGTGTGTGTGTGTGTGTGTGTGTGTGGTTCTGGTAGTAATGGTGGCAGACATGTGTTTGTGTGTCTGTGTCAGTTTTTATGTGCATGTACTGACTCTGCATTTATTCTACGTCTCTCCCCCCCCTCTCTCACATCCCAGTGCCCCTTCCCTCCACTCCTCAGTCCACACCCCACAACCCCTTTCTACCACACTCTCCACCCTGCTGTCCCCTCCCCCCCACCCCCCTTTTTCTCTCCTGTGATCAACTCCTGCACTCTTCTGACTGTTTTGAAATGCAAGTTGCGGTTCAACATAGACACACACCCAGCACTGACTTAAGCTGTATTCAGCAAAGATGATTTTCACATCACCATTGCTATAAGACCAAATCTGTGCTTCACTGATTTTAACACACTGTTCATTAATTGTCCCATGTGGGAAAAAAAAAAAAAGATGATTTTCTGCTTCCTGTCACAAAAATCATGTCTTAAAGGGGATGGGTTTGGACAAAAGAAAAAAAAAAAATCCTATCTGAAATAAAGGTACCTTTTATCATAATAAGAGAAATGAACTTATATGACCATAATTTCCAGCAAAATGTGGCAGCTATCCATCCCATATTAATATTGATTTTTTTCAGAATAAGTTTTTGAGTTGTGGCTGAATTGCTGGAAGGGAGACAACAAACTATCAGTGCAGTGGCTTCACTGTACTCACATTACCCATGCACAAACTGTTTGTAATGTCAGTCTGAGCAGATAATTGTGTATACAGATGGAAAGACCATTTTTGTCACATAGTTTTTCTTTCACTTGGGGGTGATTCCAAGAATTTTCATTGTTTCAAACTGATTTACCATTATGAGAAAGTGACTTTTTTTTTTTAAAGGGGGGTGGGGGGTGTCTTCAAATTAAAACAAAAAGAAATGAAAAGTTAGTTACAACACACTGAATACACTCTTTCCAGCCTGTACTTATCATGACCATACTCTGTTGAAAAATATGCCAGTAAAAACTTTTGTCCACAGGTCTTCCGAAATGTAAGATTTATCAGAACCAGTGTCAAAAAGAATGACAGCCTGAATTACCCCATTCTTTCCTCTGGCAGAAACTTGCATTGTCTGAGTAGAACATGGGTCTGACTTTCACTGACTGCGTTAACACTTAACACATTTTAACTTTGACAAGATAAGAGGGGTGAGGATAACACCATACTGCTCACTTAAAATAACAAGTTCTTCAAGACTACAAATGTGTCCATTAAGACTGTTGTATGTTTACAATAGTTTTTCGACTGTTGGCTTCTGTGGCACCTGAAATAACAGTTCTTGAATGTGAGAGAAAAACGATTCATTAGGGGTGACCATAGCACTGCTTTAAGAGCTCACAAGCACTCTTATAATTAGCAGCATTCAAAGAAAGTCCTAAAATGTCTGACTTTGCTTCACCCCTCAAGAAGCGAGCGCAAGTAGGAAAACTTTGTAATATCTGGCAACTCAAATCTGGTCTATGATGGCTTCAAACCATTCCCAGACAGATTTCCATCCTTCAAATTAATGTCACCACCAAAGGTAGGTAATTCCAATTTCAGTAACTTTGCCTCCGCCACACTCACACTGTCCTGTGAACTGGACCTAGATCTCGAGTTGTTCTTTGAGAGATGTATGAGTCTTCACTGCATTGAGCCTAACAGCTCTGGCTTTTTCTCTGAACATAGCAGCCACTTCAGTGTCTGCTTCTAACTTTTCTTCTTTAATGAGTCGCTCCCTCCTGTCTGAACTTCGTCCACTCTTCTTAATCTCTCATTAAACTCTTCCAAAGCTTCAGTTGATGTCTGAGGGTTCACAGACTCATCTCTGCAGACGTCTTCCAACTTCTGGCACGAATGTTAAACCATCCACAGCAGCAGTTCTTCCTTTTAATAGTTTTATCCCTTGCTCCAATTCCTCAGGCATGTTAACTACAGTCAAAAAATGAAAACTCCTCCATGATGGGCACCAGGTCTTTGAATGCTGGCCATTCTTCACGACTCTCAGTCCGTCACTGTCATATCACTACATCTGTACAGCTGATGGGTTTAGTCAGCCACTGGCCGTTAGTCAAGTAAATTGATCAATGCTGTGCAACCGAGGAAGGTCCACAATTTGAGTTTCTCATACCACAACAAGTCGGACGGTCTCTGGCCTGTAAACTGTGGCAGCTTTGCCGTCAACCGGGCTATAGTAATATTGACTATGAAGAATACATGATCAACTACAACACTAGCCGCAGGATTCTGCCTGTTCTGTTGGAGGAGGGGCTGACAGGGCATGGCCAATGGAATCTCAAGGAGATGACCCAGCCGCTCATTGCCTCCTGGTCCGGATGAGAAAAAAAGAATGGTGTGCAGAAAGAAGAAGGGGCAGGACCCCCCCCCCCCCCCCCCCCCCCCCCCCACTCCCCCACACCTTGTCCAAAGGCTGAAGATGGGAAGGACCAAACAGACTGTCACAGAAATGGGAGGAAAGCAGCTAGAAGAAGTCTATGGTACTGCAAAGCTTTGCGAAGAGATCATGACCCGCAAATTGCGCCCTGAACAGATCAAGCTGGATGAACTCAAACTGGGTGCAGGCAACTTTGGATCAGTGATGAGAGGCATGTGTTGTCTGGAAGACAGGTGATACCTGTGGCTATCAAGGTGCTAAAGAATGCTAAGCTGGACCCCGGTGTTCAGTATGAACTGATCAGTGAAGCTGAGGTGATGAGACTCGAGTGTGTGAGGGGGAGATGCTGATGCCTGAGATGTAAACTGAGGCAGCCTTGCTGTCGGCAGAGCTATGGCTGTATTGACTATGGAGAATACATGATTAACCACAACACTAACAGCAGGAATTCTTCCCAGTCTACTGGAGGGACTGACGGGGCATGGCCAATGGAATCTCAAGGAGACAACCCAGCTGCTTGTGCTGATGCTGTAAACTTGCTATCAACTGGTCTATAGCAGTGGGCTATAGTTATAGCACCCCCCCCCCCCCCCCCCCCCCCCGTCCAGAGACTGACATGAGATGGACCACCCAGAGATCAACATAGAAATGAGAGGAATTGGAAAGCAGCTAAAAGAGGTAAATGGTAGTGCAAAACTCAGCAAACAGGTCATGACCCGCAAACTGCGCCCCGAGCAGATCCAGTTGGATGAACTCAAACTGGATGCTGAGGTGAAGACACTGGACCACATGCACATTGTCTGTCTGATTGGAGTGTATGATTGGGTGACGCTGATGCTGGTGCTGGAGCTGGCCAAGCAGGGCCCCCTCAATAGGTTCCTGCCCAAGAACACGCACCTGCCACTGTGGAACGTGCTGGAGCTGATGTGGCTGGTGGCCCTGGGCATGGCATATGTGGAGCAGCACAAGTTTGTGCACCGCAACCTGGCTGCCAGGAATATCCTGCTCTGTGATGAGCACTTCACCAAGATCTCTGACTTAGGCGCGCCCAAGACCCTGTCACGGGAAAACAACCACTACATGGCTCTACAGGCAGGCAAGTGGCTGCTCAAGTGGTACGCTTTGGAGTGCATCACTTAATGGAAGGTCAACTCCAAGTCAGACATGTGGAGCTTTGGCATCACCCTGTGGGAGGCTGCTACCTACAGTTCCAAGTCCTACCACGAAATGAAAGGCCAGGAGAAGATGGAGTCTTCAACAGTTTGTTCTCATCTTCATCCGGGTATTACATAATCTTTGACCCGAAAAGAAAAGAAAAGCTCTCTTAAATGGAAACATTTAACATGCGTTGGCCAACATCAGCTGATTCAGAACATTCTCATCTCAGTTGTCGTGTGCAACCATTACTCTACACAGAGCAAATCATTTGCTCTGACTTCACACCACAGCCTGGGGGCCCATTATATTATGCCCATCTCCGAGACGTTAGGACGTGTACGTTTTGACAAATACACTAGGATGATGGTGTCAGTTTGTCTTTTAAGCAATATAATTGTAAACGATGATGACAACAAATGAATCAGATATCTGCAAGATACAGCAGAGAGAAAGGGAAAATACTACTGCCGTGGAGGGGAGGGAAGGGTGTGTAGGGTGTGTGTGTGTGTGTGTGTGTGTGTGTGTGAGTATGTGTGTGTGAGAATCTTTAGTATCATTTTTACATCAGGCTTTCTCGGAAAAGACCATGAAAGAACCACCTGTATAACCTACGCAATGAAAATTACATTTTCATCCGCGGCGTACGCTGTTTGTGTGTCAGCAAGACCAGACATAAAAACTTCTGAACCTGTCAGGCCTAACAAAACTTCTTTGACAATGGAATGTAGGCCAGGGATCAAACCGTTAATTTCGGTGTGGACCGAATTACATCGCTTTTAAATATTACTGATTACTCATTTTAATACGCAGAAACTACCCAACCACTGAATTTTAAGAAACTTGATGGCTTTGTCCAATGGATAAACAAACGCAATACATTTTAGTGTGGACCCTGATGACACAGATCTGTTCACATCACTGATAATTGCAATTTCACCACTGATTTACAGGAGCACTGTCAATCAGTGTCAAGAAAATCTAATCATCTATATACTAAGTAATATGTACATTGACATTGATGAAATGTTAACACTTTCTAGCAAGACAAATGTTGGCACATTCTGCTTAAAAAAACACACACACACACACACACACACACACACAGTAGCCATTTCATTATCCAGGTGCAAATCATAACTGCAATTACCCCGGCGTGAATCACGCTGGATCTTCATTTCGCACTGTGACTCTGTGTGTGTGTGTGTGTGTGTGTGTGTGTGTGTGTGTGCATGACTGCACTGGTGCGTAAGAGAGAGAGAGAGAGAGAGGGGAGAGAGAGAGAGAGAGAGAGAGAGAGAGTGTGTACTGTAATTTGATTGCTGGTTTAATTTTATTCCCTTTCACCTTTTACCACATTTTTTAAATCTCTCTCTCTCTCTCTCTCTCTCTCTCTCTCACACACACACACACACACACACACACACACACAAAATGTAACAATGAGGTGCACACACACACACACACACACACACACACACACACACTGTTGGTGGCATAAACTCATCACTGTTCAGACAACAGCTTCATAGAACATGTATATATATTATGTTCATATTTGTACACGAGTTAGCCTACTATGTGCTTACTTGTGTGTGCACACATGTATCTTTCTAGAATAGTCCACATATTTTGATCAGCTTTGCTGCATCATTTCAATTTTATGATCTAAGCATAATCTGGATTCTGAATTTTTGAGAGAGAGAGAGAGAGAGAGAGAAAGCCTAAAACTTAAGAGTTTTACGGGACACATCTCTATGTTGGGATGTTGTAACAGTCATTTGAAGATTGAATTCATGTCTCTTTTGCAGGAACTACGAAGTATCAATTTCTTACCAGAGCTGATCTGTACTCTGGATCTAATTCAATGGGAGATTAGAACTGGCTTTTGTCATTCATCACAGTTAACATTCTAAGAGTACAGTAGCGCCTTAAAAAAAACAGGGGTCTGATCCTTCATCATAACAGATGTCCATGAAAAAAATTTGTTTGAGCAGAGGTACCCACTCAGGGACTTGCATTTTAAGCAAGTGTGTAGGACACAATCTTGAATCACCTTTTTGAAGAAAGGAACACTAATCACTGTTAAAATCTCTTCAGGATGGCAAGGACTGGCTACTTGAGGAAGGACACTATGCTAATGTGCCACTAGTACAAGGCCACACTAGTTGACGAGCCATTTCGGCGGGACTACACCAGCCAGTCAAGTGGTACAGGCAAAGTCCCACCGACCAAACAACCAAAAGCAAGTGTTGGTACTCAGCTCTCACAACTATTGAAAACAAAACAAAAAACAAAAAAAAAAAAAAACAACAACAACAACAACAACTGCTGCCACAAAAGGAACATGCCAATGGCAATGACTACACCGCAGCAGTAGTAGTCTGTCTTTTTGTCACTAATTGCCAGTCTCCTGTATCCTGTTTACCAGTCTCTCATCTACCCCATGCTATAATCTCTCTGTTTGACTGTCCCTCTCTCTCTCTCTATCTGACAGGCCCTCTCCTGCCCTTTCTTTTTGCCTTATGTTATAGTCTCTCTGTTTGACAGTCCCAATGTCTCTCTCTGACAGCCCCATTTCTGCCCTCTCTTTTTGCCAGTCTCTGTTCGTTCCTATCTGTCCTGCTCTCTCTATTTGACAGTGACTCTGTTGGACAGTTTCTCTCTAACCCTCTCTACCTGTTCCACTTCCTTTTATCTGACAGTCTCTTCTATCCTCTATTCTTACTAATCTCTCTCTCCTTTACTCTCTATCTGTCCTACCTTCTCAGTTTGCCAGACTCACTCTCTCTTACTCTATCTGTCATAGGCTATTTCCCAGTTTCTTTCAGTAATCCTAACCGCCCTTACCAATCTTTTGTCAGTCTCTTTCTCTCCTACCCTCTCTATCTATCATATCCTGGTTTTCTCTCTCTCTCTCTCTGTGCCCCTCTTTGCCAGTCTTTTTAACTTCTACCCCCCCCCCCCCCCTCTCTTTCTCTCTTCTACTGTCTTTGTCTCTCCTACCCTCTCTCTGCTGGTATCTTCCCTACTCCTCTCTATTTGCCTTTCTCTGTTTCTCTCCTACCTTCTTTACCTGTCCTTCCCACTATTTGCCAGTGTCTGTTTCTCTCCTACCTTCTTTACCTGTCCTTCCCACTATTTGTCAGTCTCGGTTTCTCTCCTACCTTCTTTATTTGTCCTTCCCACTATTTGCCAGTGTCTGTTTCTCTCCTACCTTCTTTACCTGTCCTTCCCACTATTTGTCAGTCTTTTCTCCTACCTTCTTTATTTGTCCTTCCCACTATTTGCCATTCTCTTTCTCTCCTACCTTCTTTACCTGTCCTTCCCATTATTTGCCATTCTCTATTTCTCTCCTACCATCTTTACCTGTCCTTCCCACTATTTGCCTTTCTCTGTTTCTCTCCTACCTTCTTTACCTGTCCTTCCCACTATTTGCCAGTCTCTGTTTCTCTCCTACCTTCTTTACCTGTCCTTCCCACTATTTGCCAGTCTCTGTTTCTCTCCTACCTTCTTACCTGTCCTTCCCACTATTTGCTGTTCTGTTTCTCTCCTACTTCTTTACCTGTCCCTTCCCACTATTTGCCAGTCTCTCTGTTCTCTCCTACCTTCTTTACCTGTCCTTCCCACTATTTGCCAGTCTCTGTTTCTCTCCTACCTTCTTTACCTGTCCTTCCCACTATTTGCCAGTCTCTGTTTCTCTCCTACCTTCTTTACCTGTCCTTCCCACTATTTGCCAGTCTCTGTTTCTCTCCTACCTTCTTTACCTGTCCTTCCCACTATTTGCCAGTCTCTGTTTCTCTCCTACCTTCTTTACCTGTCCTCCCACTATTTGCTGTTCTGTTTCTCTCCTACCTTCTTTACCTGTCCTTCCCACTATTTGCTGTTCTGTTTTCTCTACCTTCTTTTACCTGTCTTTCCCACTATTTGCCGTTCTCTTTCCTCTCCTACCTTCTTCACCTGTCTGTAACACTATTTGCCACTCTCTCATTCTCTCCTACCTTCTTTACCTGTCCTTCCCACTACCTGCCGTTCTGTTTCTCTCCTACCTTCTTTACCTGTCCTTCCCACTATTTGCCAGTTGCTTCTACCCTCTCTCATCATCATTATCTCTTCTGCCCTCTATTTGCCAGTTTTTTTGCCTACCCCTACCATAGGGAGGTGGTTGGGGGCAAGAGGGAGAGGGAAGAACAGAAAGAGAGAAAAAAAAAGAAAGAGAGAGGGGAAATGAAAATGAAAGGAGGAGGAAGAGGAGGAAATGGAGAGAAGACCCACAAAGAACAGTCTAACGAATGAGTATAAACACATAACTGTGGACGCAGGAAAGCATCCTTGTGTGTTCTTAAATTGTACGCAACAGTGCTCACAGTTAAATTGTTAAGCTACACCCTTGTTTCATGTACCCGTTTCAGTTTGTTGTTGCACTTATATAATGGCCAGAGCCTGATAAATACTCCCCCACCCCACTTCTCTCTGCCTGGATCATAAACCACCCCCACCCCCTGCCCCCTTCTACTACACTCCACTCCTAGGTCAGTGAAGCTTGTGACCATGTTGCGGCACTTTATAACATTACACACGTTTGATTAGCCATAGTCCCAAGTGGCAATCGATGAATGTTTTGGCGCCATGACTGAATACCAAGTATTAAGTCTCCCAGCTGGAGTGCGCTCTGCAAAAGTGAACAGCCCCAATCCTTTTCATTGCAGTCATAAAGTCTAGGAAATGGCAGCTTAATGCCTTGCATGCATGATGAACTCACACACTCACTGCAAAACACAGAAAGGGGGGCACAGCACACAATACACCCTTCATACCCTTCCAGCACACACACACACGCTCGCACACACACACACACACACACACACACACACACACATGCATGCATGAGCATGTAGCCGAACATTACATATGATTATTAAGACAGCTGCCGTAAATAAAAGGAAATGAAATGAAGTGGATCTCTCAAGTCTGTTCATTCCATCATTTTCAATGTGTGTGTGTGTGTGTGTGAGCACGCGCATGCACACGCGAGCGTGTGCTTGTGAGTGTGTGTGTGAGAGTGTGTGTTTTTGTCTTTGAGTGTTTTTTGTGTGTTTTGTGTGTGTGTGTGTGTGTGTGTGTGTGCGTGCGTGCGTGCGTGTGTGCGCGTGCGTGCGTGCGTGCGTGCGTGTGCGTGTGCGTGCATGCACTGGACTGCACGCATTTGGATGCATGTATGTCTGTTTATGTATGTGTGAGAAAAGAGAGAGTGTGTGTGTGTGTGACAGTGTGTGCGTGTGCGTGGTGCGCGCGTGCGTGCGTGTGTGTGTGTGTGTGCGCAGCATACATGAAGGCATCAAAATATAGTCCCATATTCTTGTTCTGCATCTTGCCACAACACTACACATCTTGGGCCTAACCTCCATTACAACCATTGCCTATGGTTCTACATTTTCTCTCCTCCCCAGCCTCATGTATTGTCAATCCCATTTATCACAACTGATAGCTTTCACAATCTTCTGGACAGAGATAAAAAATTATTATCATTTTTTAGTTTGGTGAATGCGTAATAGTTGTTATGATATTAAATGCACTCGCAACAACAGAAGCAAAAACAAACAACAAACAAAAACACACCTATGAAACCAGCTGTAATATGAACTAGACAGACAAAGGCTAAAAAGGCCTGGTAACCGGTTCCTGCTACCACTGTAGCTGATGGTACCTCCTATCCCCCAATTTCACCCGCAAGTCCCAACTCCCCCACCCTCCACCCCACCATCACCCCAGCCTAAAAGAAATAAAGAGAGAGAGAGATGGCCAAACAGCAGTATGCTCCAAAACACTGAAAATGTTTGATCTATTCCCCTGTCATAGCCCATGTGACAGTTTACTTAAGACATCATTTAACATCGCATAGGTCTTCACTAAACTCATTCATTGTTCATTTAACTGCTCTGATATGCGCTAATCGATAACAAGCAAATGAACCCTGAAAGTAGTTTAGGTACCTTTTTACCATTGTTTACGGTACCTACATTGCCTGGAATATAATCTCTGATTCAAATGTGAATGTTTACTGTACTCTTCGCATGTAATCAGTCCCCAGCTGTTTGGTGCTACTATTTTTTAAAAACTAGTTGTTACATGGTTTACTTCAAAGCACCATGCCAGCATACTTTTTGTTTCTCCCTCGTCTCTTCAGGTACAGAGTGCACACAGGTACACACACACACACACACACACACACATTTTTTCAGCATGTTTACGGTATGTTATGGTCAGTGCCTTCTTTTCTTTCTGTACAGGAGCGTGCCAGCAAGCTAGCATGTTCAGACAGGTAGCAAATTAAAGAGGGAGCACGACAGGATCATAGGTACCTGAAAAAATACAGAGAGAAAAAGTTTTCATTTGGTTGGTTTTTTTTTATATGTAATAAAGTCTTCTGATAAGCACCCCCATCCCCACCTCACCCCTCTCCTCCAGGTTTAAAAAAAAAAAAGCCTGTATTAAACCATTTTCTAAAATAGTTTTTTCTGAAGACCGTTTTATCTGCATTCACAAAGACAATGGTACTACCCAAACATACATGCACTAGCACATGCATACACACATGTACAAACCTTGTGCCATCCTGCATTATACTTCTTTCTTTGAAGTTGACCAAGAGAGGTCACAAGCAAACAGCTACCATGAGATTGTGAACTAAACCAGTGCACTGGCAAGGTGTTCAGACTCGCAGCTTACATCACTGCTTGTACTAACACAGACCTCAACATGTGTTATATGAATGTTGAGAAAACTAGTTATTGCAAGGTGTGTATACTTTGTTCAAGAGTCTGAAATCATTTTTTTTTCATGGTCTGACATGTCCTGTTCTACTGATATATAAGAAATATTAATGAAGACAATGGCTTCTTGTACATTTGTTGAACAGAATTTGGATGTACCCATATCAACAACAAATAGACGACTACATGAAGCTCTTTAAAATTCATCTTTAGCAGGGGTCACTGGATGAAGTTCCACTTTTGGTAGCATTGATCTTATCAATCCCTTTCTCAAGCCTTGTCTACCTGGTTGGCAAAACAAAAACACATCGATTTTATCACAGGAAGTATTCACAACCACCAGACTAAGAAAGCTTATTTTCAATGCAGTGCAAAATATTTCTACTTCTCTTGGACATGTTTACAGTATAAATATAATTGCATACAGACTATTTAGTGTTTGAATACACACACACACACACACACACACACACACACACACACAGTGAACAGAACCTTCACTTGCATGGATAGTGATCAGGGTCTCAGACATAACTTCTGTCGCAGTTATTTGAGCAAAGAATCATTCTCACTTCCATTTTAGTTTAATTGTTCAGGCATGCATGAACGCAGATGCACACTCACAAATATCTATACAACATAGTTGAAAGAACACATAAAAGATGATTATATTTCCATAATTGTACTTGGGTATGAGTTATTACAGAACTGGAGGTGGTGTGGGTGTAAACAGTTATCACTAGATCAGTCAGTCACAGATGACTGACGTGTGTTGTGAGGGTGTTCAGAGTGGGTAATCAAAGTGTCTGAGGAATGGACTTGGTGGTAACGGGATTCACAACAAAGCCTGGCCAGCAATTGCCCTGGCGGCTAGCAGCTCCTGGCACTGGCTGGTTGGGAAGTTTAATGGGACTCCCAAGTGTTATCCAGTATTCAATAGCCTTGTGGCTGTTGGTTTGTTCTGGCGCCTGTGATCGGGACTGAAGGTTCTATTACAGCATTAACCCCATTAACCTGATCAGCAGTCGCCTGCCTTGCTCACAGTCAACAAGCTACAGGTCTTAACATTTCTTCCCCTGATACCGGCCGGCGATACCTTTTGTTTGGGTACACAAAGTAAATGCAGCTTAGGTTCTCCCTCAATGGACCTCCGGCCCCGATCCCCCCACCATTTTTTTTTTTTTTAATGAATGTTTCGTGTGTGTGTGTGTGTGTGTGTGTGTGTGTGTGTGTGCACATGTGTGCATGTGTGTGCATGCACGTGTGCACATGTGTGAATGCACATGCATGCATTTGTGTGTGTGTGTGAGTACTTGTTTATGTGTGCACATTTCTGATGAGAGTCCATGTATTTGTGTGCTTGCATGTGTGCATGTTTGTGTGTGCTTGCAAATGAGCGTTTTAAAAAGGATGATTTGCATTTGTATGTGTTTCTGCAGTATCTTCCTTTTGAACAGATCTCTGCTTTGACATCCAAGCAGTGCAATATGCATTTCTCATAATTCATTAGCTGGGCATTTTTGAGGAAAGTGCCCTGTGGCAATGACACTCTCAATATAATATGATTTACCTGTGAAGTTCATTTCACAAAGACACATGGAAATCCATTAAATAAAACATTTGTGGCGAAAATCTGATTAAAGCTAAACATTTTTTATGGAACTTTTTTTTTTCAACACTTTGTCCAGAAGGCTTTGATTTGATGTCAAGACAAAGGGGTCTCTCAAACACACACAGTGAACTTGTCGTGAGTCCTTCCCAATAAAGTCTCCCTTGCTTTGAACGTTCATTTTACTCCAGGCCATTTCTTAAAACTTTTTTTGTTTTTCTTTCTTTCTTCTTGTTAGATTTTCCTCCTGGTAAGACTCGCTCCTATTCAAGACTTCTTTTTTTTTTCTGGCAGAATATTTTCATTTGCCTTAATATTAGGCTACCTCCCAATGCCCTTCATGTCCTGCTCTTACAGTGACCTTTGTTTCAGTGTCCTCTCCATTTCCATGCCATTGGTAAGTGTATTGAGCTTGCCCATACTGGTGAGTTCATAGGGATTGTCAAGTGTAGGATGGATATGGAGGTACCTTCAAGCCAGGGCCGCTCTCTCACGGTGTCTCTGTGTCTAAGCAATAAAGATCATCAACAGGGGGCTTAATCATGATGACATGAGTATGTCGGATCAGAACACAAAGCATTACTGGAAACACCAAAGTGACTCGCCAGCAGTGAAGTGTCCACTTTGGTGGGTTGCCTCATTACAACTTGACACCCACCCTTCCTGTGGATTGTCAGTGTCTGGATTGTGACAGGTCAAGCCAGGGTGTGACTACGGGAAGGGATCTGGGATGAGTGCAGGGGGAAAACAAAACTTAGTGCAGAGAAAACAAAACAAAACACACAAAAAACAGAAAAAAAGGGGTTGCCTCTCAAGACCACTTCCCATTAAGACTCACTTTAGTCCTAAATATTTTTTTCTTTATCTTTGTTAATACAAGATTTCCTCCCAGTAAAGACCTCCTCCCACTAAAGACTCATTAATGTCCTTAATACTTTGCTATTTTTGTTGAGATTTCCTCCCAATGATAACTTCCTTCCATTGAAGATTCATTTTCTCTCCTGAACAATTTCATTTTCGTGAATGTTTGATGTCCTGCTCAATAAAAAACAACAAAAACAACAAAAAAAAAACTTCCTTTAAACCTTCCAACCACTGCAAGGTTACAACTTGGGCAACCTCTCCTGTATAGCCAATTTGGGGCGATATGCATGTACACAAGGGGTACTTCATTTAAATCCAAGTATCTCAAAACCTATCTGACCCTCACACTATTAATTGCTCTTGATGATGCAAAATGATTGTGTTAATGATTGATTATCAATGTATCTAAATTCCATACAATATGATGCACTTTAAGACTTTATGCTTTGACAAACTCCCTAGTATTTTAGTCATTGCATAACTCTGATTTTTCATATAAGCATACAACCATATCAATCATTCACTTTACTGGATGAAATTTAGTGTGTTTGTGAAGGGTCTGTGCAAGTTATTTTCCATTTCTAGCAGTTTAACCCTTTCTGTGCACATGACTGCATATGGCCAGCTGTGCCCAACTTCTGGTCAGGTAGCATTCTTGGTTCAAAGCTAACACATTTAACCCCTTTTCTGGCATAAATATGAAGTTACAGGGGGAGTATTTTCTAGCTGTTTCCTTTTTGTATAATGTGCTGCTATTAGTCAGCGAATGCCCAATGATTCCACAACCTTTTTCTCCCTTCTTTAGTGAAATAAGATGCAAATCTTAACTGAAGTCTTCATGGCAAATCTTAGCAAATAGCTCTAAAATTATACACACAGAGGTCACTTCAAGTTACATAGTTGCAGAAAATACAGCTGACCATGACATAGTCAACTTTAATTCACATTTTATCACAAATTTGAAAATCCAGTCTCTTGGAATAACAAGCACCAGTGGAGAAGGAACCACTGGATAATGCAAACACACTGAAAATATGTTGTAAAATGAAATAATACTTCAGAAACTTGACTGCCCCTTTAATGAGCCAATCAAGAGTTATTGACAGTTTGAGTAAAGTAGAATGATCTTCCAAAGTGGATAGCCAAAACACACAGGGTGGGGAAGGTTCCACAGACGTTTTTTTTTGTTGTTGGTGGGTTTTTTTTTTTTGTTTTTTTTTTCGTCCAGATCATTTTTATCTATCATATACACAAAATTTACCGTCCAATAGGCTCCCTTTTAATTCTTTCAGCCCTCACTTAGTAACTGGCTGTGTGACCTTCCCAGCCCGGCATGTTTTGGCTGTTCAGTCGAAGACTGGTGCTGCTTTACTCAAAATCTTAACTCTTAACCAGCACATAAGGGCACACCAGCACACAAATGTAATTCCATTATAATATTACATTTACTTTATGTTTCAATTATCCATTGATAAATATAGGCTGAACAGATCATCATTTCATAAATACTTCCTATCCAAACAAGTTGTATTATCACACTTGTGATAAAAGTACCAATAAATCTTGACTGGGTCATAGTGAAATACATTTTCTGTGAATACATCAATCTATGTGGCTTTCTAATTTACAGTTTCAGAGTTACTTGCTAAGATCGCCCACTATGATTCCATCTAAATCTTACTTCATTGTACTGTTGCTTCACAGGCTCCTGCCGTAGAAAAATAAAACGAGAAAGTAAAACTGTTACAATCATACAGAATAACTCAAAGCAGCACATGAAACAAAAGGAAACAGCAAATGATACAAGAAGGAAATAACTTCAAAGTAAGTTTCCTGTACTAGTTATTTATGCATGGAATAATGGTAAAATATGCTAGATTTGAACCAGGATTGTTGGCAGGCTTCTGGTTAGACACAGGTAGTAGTATGTGTTTGTCTGCACCTGACCAGAGGTCAGGCAGGGGACTTACGACATGCTCTTCTCAAACATAAATCTATCTCCCTGTTGAGACTTGCTCTGTTTGAAATACTTGATTTCCCCTAGAACATTTTCTTTTTGTTGGAACTAGATTCTATCTCCTGGTTGAGACTCACTCTCCTTGAATACTTGATTTCCCCCAAAACATTTTTTTTTGTTGGTACTAGATTTTCCTCCCAATACACACACCCTCCCTTCAAATACTACTTTTTTTTTTTTTTTTTTTTTTTTTAAATCATCTACAGAACAATGTTATCTTTGCAAAAGCTGGGTTTATCTCTCAATAAGATACTCTAATGGAATATCCCATGATGAAATTAAATTACATACCCATAACTCCAAACTAATGCAGCTAATGATACCAGATCGCCTTACAGAAATACAAACACAGTGCACACAGAACAAACAAGGAGGCATCCCCAATGGGCATGTAATTTTTCATCATGGGAGTAAGAGTTACCCAACTTGTTTGTCATTTACCGTTTACTTTTCCCTGTCTTATTTAAGATTTCTTTCATTTATACTTTAGTCAAAATTAGGTTTACCTCACAGCCCCAATGAGGAATCCCTTTCAGACTTCAGCACACCTTTATCTTATCAAATTAATTCCTGAGACAGGCTCTCTACTGAATATTTTTATCTATGTCAACTCTCGGCCAGATCTTTCCCTAAACTCTTTCCCTTTTAAGCAAGGCCCAGTTTTTTCAGGTTTTATGCAGTTCATTACTGAGAGCTTCAATGGCGCTATGTGTGTGCTTGCATTTGTGCATGCACACCTGTGCATGTGTGTGCATGCTTGAGTACATGCAAGTGTATGAATATAAACATGTGTACACATGAGAGTGTGTGTGTGTGTGTGTGTGTGCGCGCGCGTGTGCGTGCATGTTTGTGAGCGTGTGTATGACTGAGTGCATTTTTTTGGAACACCACTTGGACTCTTTCAAGAAACTGTAGTTGCTAGCACTTTGACACTGTTTTTATACAATCCCTTGTTTTGACATCTTCCTTATCAACATTTTATCTCTCATATCTTACTCTAATCCAAACTGCATCTATAATGTTTCATTTTAACCAACAACAATGTTCTGGGGTCTATTCAATCTTACTTTACTCTCACATTAAGTAAGGATAAAAAAAAAAGTTGAGACCTTACTGAAAGGAAAGTAATATCAATAATGAAGTTAAAATGAAAATACACTTGACTTCAAGAAATAGTTTTAGAACACACTGATACAATGATAATTCAACAATATTTCAATTAAAGTAGTGCCTTTGACTGAAGATTTGAACAAATTTTGATCAGTGTCAAAACAATAGCACTTCACATATGCGTAAATGTGCATCTGTGTGTGTACATATGAGTGCATGTTTGCCTATATGCATGCACCAAGCCTCTTTACCATGCAAGTGATGATTAAACACTGTGTGTGTAATACAAACTGGCCAGCAGCACACATGTGTGTAATACAAACTGGCCAGCAGCACACAAACGAACATCAATGACAAGAAAAGACAGAGACCACTGAAACATTACTGAAAGCCAATTGGATTTAATATCGTTCTCTCTCTTTCCCTCAGTGATGACATCAAATTGTTCACAACTGAAATAACACTGTTCTCGCAAACACACTACATACCAGGCATGCTTCAAACAATAAAGAAAAGAAGCAAACACAGAAATACAAGATCCAGCCAACACACTGGGTTTCTTTTTGAATAACAACTGGTAGTTCTGTTTCACGATGTACAGCAAGGCAGACAAGAGCTTGAGCTCAGTATAATGTGCCACCAAGACATGGGAAGGCAAACAACAAACCAGTTGCTATGGCTGCCACAGAACATGCTTGAATGTGGGTGGGGAGTGGGGAGTTGGGGGGGAAAAAAACAGAATGAGTGGCATGGGAATGATGCCATTTAACGGGCAAACAAAACAGGAATGACTGGACAGCAAAGATCAAAAGGAAAAGGAAAATGAAAACCCGAACAGCAAACAAATCAAACCCAGAACAAAAAAGAAATCCACTGACATGTTCATTGCAATTGTTTATATGGTTCATACAATTAAAAAACACAAGAAATTTTGTGGTCTTTGTGCAACAAACTGTAGAATGAATAGATGAAAAACTACTGACATTTTCAAATGAAATCTAAACACTGCTTACAAGAAATTGGTCGAAATTTTAAAAAAAAAGAAAGAAATCAGTAACATATCACAGCCAAAATGTGTATGCAAATTCCACACTTACTTATATGGATTTACAAGCAAACCAGATCAATGAAACATGTCACTTTTTTTATTTGATCAAACAACGAAGTCAATTAAACCTGAAAACATATACAGTCTGATGAATCATAGCACTCAGTAATCTTTTATTTACAAACAACAAAGCCATGATATGCATGTCTATAATGATAATGAATTATGTGATGACACATCGTCATTCATGAAACTTTGTATAGGAAGGCAATCAAGAAACGAGCAGAGAAAAAAGCAACTCCTTTATTTTGCTCATTTTAAAACATTCATTCAACATAATCCCTATTTCATACTTTTTTCCTGGGGAAGGGAACTGATAGGGAAGAGGGGAGGATGAGGGAGGGTGGGTTTGAATAAATACACTAAAACTGAACAAATCATTTTGAACAGTTGAGTACCCATTATTTCACCCCAAAACAATAAGCCAAAAGTTTAGTTACCAGGAGTGGACCAATTGGTCCCACCAACATCATTTGGTTGACCTCATGTTTAATCCAAAATTTGTTAACCCATGAAGAAAATTTCAGTTCCTTTAATTTTGGGGTCACATGTACTCTACTGTACATTCAAGCATAAACAAAAGCACAACATCAGATTGAATAGGCAACTGAAAGCATGAACAGTACACATACATGCAAAGCAGAGCAACATACACACATGAAGGGAGAAAAAAGCCCTCTACAAATACATCCATGCAGTGAATAAACTTCCACAGACACCATGGCTAAATCAATACAGCAGTTTTTTCTTTTTCAAGCAATGAAACAAACAAAAAAGCAGTAGCAATAAATAAGATGGGAAGGGGGATACCAAACGAAAACAAGAGACACACACTATAAGCAGACAATGTAACAAGCATGATCAATAATGTTCTGTGTTGTGTTTGAAATTCATACATTGTGTACTATTACATGTATTAGTGTAAGTCTGCACATGTTGTGACTATATACATAATTCAATACACCAAGGGTGCGAGTCCAAACCACCTTCATGCTATCTACTACTACACTAACAGATTAATGTGAAAGTAGGAAAATCAAGCCTGAAGGTAATAATACAGATCATGAAAACTAACATCTTCCATCTTCCTCTTACATCACAGGAAACAATTCTCAATTTAGTGATCAAACTATTTTGATAACTCCAGACCTACAGTCATGAAAAACCACAACCTATTTTACCTGTCCAATATTATTCATTTATGCCAAATGTATGATTACAGGGATGATTATACGACATGGTCATGATTTAAGCCATATATTCAATGGCAGCTATGATCTATATAAAGTAATTAAAGATCAGCATGGAAAAGGAGAGACAGACAACCTGCTGCACGCTTAGTTTAACATCTTTGAACACAAACTGTTCCAGTAACCCAAGTGGCCTTTGGGTGGCAAGATGTCAGTGACTTCGACTTCTCTCAGGACCAGCATTATGAGGCTGTGCCTATCTCCCCTCCCTCCCTGCTTTACTCTCCCCATTTTCTACAGAGAAACAGAATAATGTTTACGATGAGGTGGGATGAATTGGTGAGTTCAGGTGAGGACATGAATCTCAGTGATGTTGTGCACTGCCTTAGAAGGGCAAGACGATCTTCAAATAGCCAATGCTCTTAATGAATGACCACCAATCATTCCTTTAGCTTACTACACTGTTCCACCCCCTGCACATTTGCATCCACGGCAATACCACTGTATGTTCATACTGTCTCATAAAACTGTACAGCTGCAAAGCAGATTTAGCTTCCTATTGATAACAGAACTCTTTTTCAAGAAGTTGCTTTATATGACACATAGTGTTTGAATCCAAGGCTTTAAATCAGAACAGTTCGCTAAATTTATTGACATATACTGTTCAAGCAGTCATACAAAGATTTAAAAAAAAAAAAAATAAAACCACAACCAAAAAAAAAAAAAAATTACAAAAAAAAAATAACGGTGTGCCCTTTGACCTCTTTCAAACATTCTTCTCTTAAACACTCTTTGCCAGGGACTGTTGTGTTAATGTCACCAGCTTCACATATTTTCTGTTCAAAATCAATCATGTCTGGTTTTAACATGAAGTCATATAGCACTAAGTTAAATATATAACGTGGAGCATCATTCCATGGTGAATTAATATGATCACATAGTGAAACATCCTGTGTGTTTCTTGTAGTATTGGTGCATGAAAACCATTCCACAAAAAAATTACTCACACACACATGTGCACTCTGTGAATAAATAGTGTGAGAGCAGGTATATGAGAGAGAGAGAGAGAGAGAGAGAGAGAGAGAGAGAGAGAGAGAGAGTTTTAAGTATGATCTGCTGAATTTAGGAAGCCATTTCATTCATTGGTCATCAACAAAATAATAAACGCTTGAAATAATCCCCCTATAGATACCAATAGACCATCTCCTCCAACCCCTCCTCTCCTTCCCTCCATCCTCCAATGTCACTACAACATACAACCAACACTGAGAAAATGGCCACAAAGACACCCCCACCCCTCCCCACCCCTAAAAAAAAATCAACAAAAAACAAAAAACGCACGAAACAAAACAAAATCCAACCAACCACACAACGAAAACAAAGACAAATACAAGTAAATGTGCAGTAAGTAGAACACCCAATATGCTTCAAGCCCAATTTGCAATAGATATCTTAAAGAAATAGATATTTACAATGACAATTTGCTGTCACCAGTACAGGTCAGTCAAAAAGATGACTACCAGCGTGATTCCTCTCAAAAAATCGTCTTTCAGTCACAACCAGTCTGATGGATATTGCACAACCACACTCATTCTCACTCCAGTATCTTAATCATACAGACTTCACCAAAATATTTTGCCAAAAGGTAAGTTCGGAAACAGCTGACTCTTCTCCACTGCTCTTGAATGTAACATGTTGAATACTGAAGAAAGTAACACTGTGTTATCCTTACTTTAGTTTCTTATGTAATAACCAACTAGTCTGCATGAAAAATATCTATTCACACACACACACACACACACACACACACACACACACACACAGAGCTTTCTAGGCTACTCCTCTTTTTACTTGATATTTCCTTACTATCAAATTTTCCTTTCTTTTTCTTCTTCTTCTTTTTTTTTTTTTTTTTTTTGGAAAAAAGGGGGGGGGTTTACAAAGCACACCATGTTAAAGCACACACATACACACACACATAATAATACAATCCACAAAACTGTCAGCCAGTTTAACTAATAGAGACCAAAAAAAAAGCTCAATCTTATCAAGGCTAGTTATCTAAAACAACCAATCAAACAGGTGCTAAAATCAGAAATGTGGCTTGTGACAAAAAGAACAGGATTTAGGTGTCTATACTATCGAGGTATCTACTTTTAATGCTGACAGTTCACACTACATACAACTTCTGGATTCCCTTTTCTTCCCAGCAAAAACAATGAAACAAACCACCTGAAGTCTGTGATACCAACTAAAGATAGTGTGACCGAGCCAAGAACAACAAAAACCAGGAAACATGATATACCGAAGATTCTCAATTCAAATTTGAACAACTGCTTCCCTGTATAGATGTCGCATCATTAATATTTCAGTTAAATTTTGTTCACATCGAGAGCACAAGTCTTGCCTCACTCTTTTCCTCCAGTCATAAACTTCGCAGGAAAACAAATCAGAAAGACCACAGAGACAGAGTCAGATGAATAGAGAGAGAGAGAGAGAGAGTGTGTGTGTGTGTGTGTGTGTGTGTGTGTGTGTGTGTGTGTGTGTTTGAGTGTGAGTGCACGTGCATGCACCTGTGCATGTGTTTGTGTGCATGTGCATTTGTGTGTGTGTGTGCATGCATTTGTGTGTGCACGCACGGCTGTGTGTGTGTGTGTGTGTGTGTGTGTGTGTGTGTGTGTGTGTGTGTGTGTGTGTGTGTGTGAGAGAGAGTGTAAATGTGTAATGCAGGTATGCCTGCATGCATGCATGTATGTATGTAATTGTCATGGAAAAACAGAATGAGAAGCAGAAAGAGCATCAGTAGATGCAGGGAGAGAGGGGGGGGGGGGGGGGGGGGGGGGGGGGGGAGGGGGAGAGAGAGAGAGAGAGAGAGAGAGAGGGAGGAAGGGAGACAGAGACAGACAGACACAAATAGAGAGAGAGAGAGAGAGAGAGAGAGAGAGAGAGAGAGAGAGAAAAATGCCATAACTCACAGTGACCATTAAGGTAATCACTCAATAGTCAATAGCTCAACTTCTGCAATAGAAAATAACCAACCATCACCTCTGTCCTCTTCGGAGTCTTCCTCAAATTAGAGCCCCTCCTCCTTTTCTTGCAATGACATCTACCTTATTGTGATTAAAAAAAAAAAAAAAAAAATCATGTTCTTGCAACTGGTTCACAACTCAAAAGTGATTCTGGTGCAAGTTTCACAAAGACAGCGAAAAGAGTCTCCCTGATGCTGAATGAGGCATCCACACTGATAAGACCCGACAGTATAAAAGCATCAAAACTTATTTACATACCTGTATTACTGTAGATGTAAGTCTTTCACAACAAGCTAGCTACAACTTTTGATCGATCTGTGATTTACTTTATATCTGATCGTATGACAATTCAAGAACGATAGGTGGGGAAGGTGGCAAACAAAGAAAAGAAAAAAAGAGAGAGAGGGAGAAGGGGATACACAGACATACAATGATAGAGAGAGAGAGAGAGAGAGAGAGAGAGAGAGAGAGGGAATGAGAGACAGTGAATGAGAGAGAGAGAGGGAGAGAGAAAGAGGGATGCTGAGAGAGAGACAGACAGACAGACAGACAGAGACAGAGAGAGAGAGAGAGAGAGAGATGGGGTAGTGAGGAAGGGGAAGTGTGAAATGAATGAGAAAGGGAGAAAGGGAAAGGTTTGGTCATAGCTAGGTAGGGGTATGAGGAACCTGGAGAAGAAACAAGAGAGTTTACAGTACCTTTGGTACGAGTCAGACGGATACTCAATTTTCAAGATTTTATCATCTATTTATATCAAAATCCATTCTAAAGCCAGGCAGACCACGATTAATCAATCTGCTCCAGAGATGAAACCACACAAACACAAAACTTCCAAGCGACGTGATGAAAACCTTTAGAGCTGAATTCTGAAAATGAAGCCAAACATCAGTGAGATTTCGTGTATATCATCTCCATAACTTATGCCAGAAAAAGCAAACAGACAGTTATACTAATTCTACTTTCCAATTAAATGGCAGCCGAGATTTTAACATCCCTTTAAATAAGAACACAGTGAGATTTGTTTTTTCAAATATGTGAACTTTAGTAATACAGTGAATTTAAAGTGTACAATAAGACAATGTGATGTCTTCAAACATCTTGAGGAAGCCCTGATAATTCAATTTTCGACACGCAGTAAGAGAGCTTCAATCCACTTTGTGACACCTTAAATATGCATTGTAAAAACATGATAAAGTAGACTACAACAACACAAAAAAACACATTGTTATGATAAATTCAAAACAGTGTCATCCTCTGATTCCGCAATTAACAGTCCTTGAATAATTGCAATGTGCAACGAAAGATTAACAACTTGTATCTTTGTGTATTATGAATAAACTACTCTGTCTTTGTGTGTGTGTGTGTGTGTGTGTGTGTGTGTGTGTGAGAGAGAGAGAGAGAGAGAGAGAGAGAGAGAGAGAGAGAGAGAGAGAGAGAGAGAGAGAGAGAGAGAGAGAGAGAGAGAGAGAGAGAGCACTGTTTATGTTGACTGCTGATGTAATCATTTACCTATCAAAGTGCATATTCTATATATGTTCAAAAGACTGTCAACAGACTGCATTCCATTTCTGATCTAGATTGTAGAACTCTGTACAGGTCTGACAGTCAAGAGATTGCATTCCATTTTCAGATCCTGATTGTGGAACTTTGTACAAACTGCTGCTGTACATAAAGATTTAACTCTGAACGCACTATTTCATTACACATAAAAGACAATCAACAGATCGAAAACACCTTCCCCTAGCTTTAGATCAAGAATAAGGACATCTTTCATATTAGGAAGGCAGTTTGGTAATCAATCTGTACATATCAATCTCAAAGAGCATATAATATGTCGAATATGTTAATCACATTTTTCGTGGACGGATAAAGCAGCCATCTATCAGTTGAAACATCAGCACCGAAAAGTCTGCCAATGCATAGAGATACGTGAAACAGACTTTTTTTTACTCTTTCTTTTTTTTCAATTTATCACTGATAACTGAAACTCTACAGATATTTGACTTGTTAACAGAACGCGCAAGTCAACAGAAAGAGGATGTTATCACAGCAAATCGGACTGAACAGATTGATACTTTGCATCCATAGTGAATCAACAGTCTTCTATGTTCACAGCATCCATAGAGAATCAACAGCTTTCTGTATGCACAGACATTTGATGCATGGATACGTTTCAACAGACTGAATATTGTCAGTAACTTGAGAAGGAAGGGAAAAAAAAGAGAAGAGAAAAAAATGAGAGAGTGAGGGAGAGAGCGACAATTTCATCGAAATGTACCCTCTGCTGTCTTCTCAATACTGCGATTGCCAACATATCAAAAGTAGGGCCTCAGTCAGTTGTTTTCATGATCTCCATGTTCTCTCTCAAGTTCCTGACTCATCCAAAGAGATGAAATAGAAATCATTTCGCATAGCAACAAAAATAGCCTCTTCAACATGACTAACACTAACAAAGGCCTCCATGTTAAATCACTTGGTCAAATGATTCAGCTGATCCTAGTTTTGACAAAACAAATGCAAGACCGGTTTATCTCTGTTGCTGAGAACATGAAAGATGGGCCCAAACAAAGGTTCTCTTTCAGATGAAGTTAGAGACTTCTGTCTGTGTCAGGCTGACTGTGGATGATCCGGTCAATCTGACTACAGATAATCAACTATAAATATTCATGGACTTTGAATTAATTCACGATGAACATATGGCACAAATCAATCTGATTTGCTGCATTGTACCCAATCAAGTGATCAAAACAAGACCATCTACACTGCTGCAAACAGACAATGAAATAATCTCAAACTGTTAATTAGTTGTTCCTGTTAAGCAAGTATAGGCTTGAATGATAACGGTATCTGGAACAAAACTATATAAAATTTTGTGGCATTTTGTGTGGACTATCAATGGGATGGTGTCCAAATCTGAAGAGTCTGCAGCAACTGGATGCAGGAAAAACTACACTGCTGTGAGCAAGTTACAGGTAAAAACACATCATGAAGTCGATCATTTCAATGGAAGGGTTGGCAAAAAGTAGATGATAAAAATGCGTAAACATCTTGGTAATTTTCAATGAAAATCACAAAATATGATGAACAAACTTGGAGCAACTCAGAGCTCTGACGACCCTGTGAAACATCATGAACATGATTAAATAAACAGGAGACAGACATCAGCTCAGCATATCAATGATGCAACAAAAGATGAAATATCACATTACTGAAGTGATAAAATTTATCTTTTCATCTCCACTATTCAGCTGTTTAATGAACTTCAGTCCACACTGGTACGTCTGCGTTATATTAGGTGAACTCTGTGACAATATTTACTTGAAATTAACTGTTTTACAAACAAATACAATTTGATACAAGTAATATGCATCAGTCACAAGATATATTTAAAGTATAAAAAGGGGAAAAGAAAGATCAGCTTAACAAACTGACCACTCTTCATGGCTACTACGTTTTTTTTTTTTTACACAATATGTACCAAGAATTACGGATCATTACACTGAAATTATATCTACTGTCTGTTACTATTTTGAGTTTCATGGGCCACATCCTTCTAAGTTACACAAACTTACAAAAACACAAACAAACAAACAAAACACCCAACACATAAGTGAGGCCCAGACTAATACAAGAAAACAAAACAATGTACCAGCTTTGTGGTAAGACAGGAATTCATGTGACCAATCAAAACACAAACATCTTTGATTTCTACATAGATTATCAAAACATCTCAGACTCATAACCATATTTGTTTCTATCAAATTAATTGAATAAATCAAATCTCTTGTTACTCAGCCAGCTTCATCAAATAAACTGTATAAACAAATCAAATTTCTCATTTTTAGAGACACAAGTTATGTCGGTAGACATTCCGTTTTCATGACAAACTTGGCTAACATGACCCAACAGATTTCCCAAAGAGAGAAAAACAAACTTGTCTTTAAATTATTTACAAGATGCAAACAAATCAAGCAGTTACTGGACAAAAGCAGCTGGAAAAAATGGGGAAAAGTGAAGAAGGATATAGGAAACAGTTGACAGATAACCATATTGAGGGACTACAGGTGCTGTTTGGTTTTTTTTTTTCCATTTTTATGTCAACTTAAGATCAGCTAGGGGGAAAAACAGTATGGATAGCAGGGAAGGTGAAAATTACAACTCTGCGATATGTACGACTCCGATTCTGTCTACAAACATTTCATGCACCTGACACACCCAAACACAACTGAACTGTGGGATACACAACCAAATGGGGAGACTGGGATGGAAAGAAAGCAGTCTGGGATTTGGACTGACAAAGCATACAGTCAGAAAAGTCACTGCAACAAGAAAACAGACAAAAGCATTCTGAAGCACTTACAAGGAAGGAAAACTGCTACAGGTGTCGTGCAAGGAAGGATTAACTACAGTATTAAATATTGCCTCTGTTGATCATCACTACATCCAAGAGATATTTATTGCCATTCCAAGCTATACATGAGAACTTTAGCCATGGTGATTTCCTAGAACTATAAACCAAGAAATCTATCAAAATAAATCTATCAATACTAACTGCATTAACTGAGATATTACAGATATACCATCATACAAAATGAACACAATCAATTCAACAGAACATAGACCTATGACGGGAGAAATGCTTCACAACGAAGATGGCAGCAGCATGTTGATGACAAATGGATGAGCTATTCTTCATTTTGGAACAGTCAAACCCACATTATTTTGCCAGAACACGTAACTGCGTTGATGATCAGAATGTTGATTCTATTGTTGTTTAATCAACCTAGATATGTTTTAACAGTTGCTAGTACACAAAAATCAAAGAAGAAGGCTGTCGTTGGAAGTGCTTACAGCTGCAACAAAACTGCCAATCCATGGTTTAATGCAAAATTTATTGTAGTAGTACTGCATGATTTCAAATCAAAGTGCGTTACAACTGAATTGCCTTACAGTCCACACAAGTGCACAAAGCTGTAGCAGAACCATGAAACGTTTTAAGGCTGCTGACTATGTCGCTGCCAGTAGCTGGTGATGGCTGATGCCTGACCCTCTGAGTGCTGGACCATCTCTTCTTCCATCTGCAACTTCAGCTTCTCCCTCAGTCGATCCACTGCCTCTTTGTGAAACTTGTACATCTCACTGGGATCTTTGGGCATGTGACTTACACCAGGGGAAAGTCTGCCAGACCCAAACAACCCTGTGACACCAGGGGAAAGTCTGCCAGACCCAACCGCCCCTGTGCTATGCCTACGGCTCACAAGCTGACCCTCCATGAGGTGAGATACCGTTCTATCCTTTGGCTCATCTTTCTGGAAAGAACTGGACTTGGGGGACAAGTCACCAGAAGCAGGATCCGCAGCTGGTTCTTCAAGGAAAGACCCACTTTGTGCTCCTTCTTCTGGCTTGAGGAGAATAGACGGATCTTGTTCCTGAGGACTCAGCGGGCTGCAAAAAAAATATGCTGAGAGGCCTCAAATTTTTTGCTCAGACATGGGGTGCTAGCACTCTGAGGTCCTGACATTAATACACTTTGTTGCTGAGAAGAACGCTGTTGCGAAGACTGAAGATGGAAAATGCGCTGTTCCTTCTCTTTAAGCTCATTCATGAGGCGTGTTTTTTCTTCTACTAGAGCAGCTTCCCTATCCTGAAGTTTACCTTCAATGGTTGACAGCTCTTCCTCAAGAAGGCGTTTCTGTCTCATAAGTTGGCGTTCAGTCTCATCCTTCAACAAAAGAAATCTGTTCTAAATGTCTTTTCTCTGCCTGGCAGTGAGCAAGCTCTGCCTGTCGTTGCTGCAGAAGCCGATGGCAGTGCTCCAGCTCACCAATCTTTACTGTCAGGTCCTCCTGCTGCTGCTGCAGAGCTGCTGCCTCTATGCCTTCTTTCCCTACTTTAGCAGACAACAGTCCCACCCCCGCATCCCTCTCACAAATAAGTGCTGTAACTCATCTCTTTGTTTCTGTAACAACAGCAGCTGTCTTTCAAAAAGAGTCTGCCAGTCATCTGGTGGATGTTTGATATTTTGAAGCTTTTCCTCCATTTCCACAACAAGAGCTTCCTGTTCTCTAATACGAAGCTGAAGGCGTAGATTTTCAGTTGTCAAGCATTGATTCTCTTCTAGCAGTTTAACAACAATATTCTTCAGCTGTTCTGAATCATCAGGGATATCATTCTGAGTCATCTCTGAAACATCAACTATTAAGCTGGGTGACCTGGAGTTCCTCTGTCCTAACTGTGAAACTGGCTCTCGATCAAGTGCTTCCTGGAAAAGAGCACTTTCATTGGCATAAACAGCTTTGGTCTTTTTAATATCCTTTCTAAGTCGACCCATTTCCTTCACAATGTCCATATCCTGTCCAGGATTAATGTCTGAGTCGGGATCACTACTGATAGCAATACTTTCTGTGGACTCCACAGACCTAGAAGAGATGGCATCTGTTTTCTTATCTTGGGATTCACTGCCCAATAACTGACTTCCATTTTCTTCTTTTGAAAGTCTTCTTTCCCGTCTGTCCGAGTTCAACCCTGAGCTCCTACTGCTGGAACTGTGCCTCTTGACAGGGTGATTTTTTTCTTGTTGGCTCAGCTGCAGAAGTTTTGAAGTCTCCTTTAGTTCCTGGATCACTTTTTCTTTCTCAAAGAGTGCCTGATGAAGGAGGCTCACCTCTTGTTCCAGATCACTGTCTTCTTTTATTTTCCTCTTGAGTTCCACTTGGTTTTGTTTCAGAGACAATTTTCTGTTCTGAAGCTCCTGGATGATGCCTTCTTTTTCCATGACCTCCTCCCTCAGGTCTTGCACTTCCAGTTCCAAATCTTTGGCAGATTCTCGCAGTGCTGGTGGAGCACCTTGTGCTGCCTGCTGTAAAGAAAGCACTGTCAGCTGTTCCTTAAATTCAGCAATTAAGTTGTCTTTCTCCCTAAGAACTTGTTCAAATTTGGATATCTGTTGTCTCAATTCTGCTTCTGTTCTGTAACAGGGAGTTTCTTCCTGTCGAAAATGATTCCCCTTTGCAATGTCTGTTTTTATTACAGCATGATCTTTTCCAGGGTCTGAAGTATCTTGTGGGCTCTGGTCTCTCATCTCAGAAATCACATGCTCTAAAGTCATGCTTTGCTCATGTAGCTGCTCTCTCAAGGACTGCCCAGACTGTGTTGCCTCATGTAGTTCTTCTTGCAAAGCTTGGCATTTTTCCTCCAGCAGCCTGTAATCTGACTGAAGGGAGCTGTCACTCTCTTGAAGATGTACAAGCTCTGCAGACAGAGACTGGTTTTCCTTCTCTAATGAGGCACATTTTTCGTATGAAGATTCAAGAGACTGGACCTTGTCCTGCAATGATGTGTTCAATACTTCTGCAGTTTGCAAGTTCTCCTTCACAGACTGCAGATCTGCCTGAAGAATTTCACACCGCTTATTGTGTGCTTCAGATTGATACTCTAGGAGCTTGTTCCTCACCTGAACTGTCTGATACTGATTTTGTGACAATTTCACATTTTCTTCTAAAATGTTAATTTTGTCACGCAGAAATTTGTTCTCATCCTTCAAATATTCTATTCTGTCCTGAAGGCGTTTCTTATCTGTTTCAGAAACTATGCTGCTGTCCTTTGGTACTTTTGCAACAGAAAGCTCTGTTTCAAGGGAATCAGAAAGACTGACTTGCACTGAACTGTGTACAAACTGAACACTAGCTCTCTCGGTCTTTTGGTCATACTTTGGTTCCATTGCCTTACAGCTATTTTCTCTCTCTTTAAGACGCTGAACTGTTTGTTTGAGCTCTTCACAGTTTCTGTTTACTGCTTCATTTTCGTTTGAGAGCCTTTGATTTTCATTGTGAAGTGTTGACAGATTGCTGCGACCAACAGCCAACTGTGCTTCCAAAGAGTTACATATATGCTGCAGCTGATCCCTCTTCAGTGCTACTGCTGGATAGTCCGACACTGCCTCAAGCTTTCCTGTCAACAAGTGGCACTGCTTTCTTAACTCGTTCTCGCTTTCTTGTTGCATAAGAATGTCATGCCTTAAAGCCTGATTCTCTGCCTCTGCATTCTTAACTTGTGTATTGAGCAAGGAACACTGTGCTTCCAGTTCTGCTTCTTTTTCTTGATGTTCAACATTTTCTTCTTGCTGATCCACAAGCTCTGCTTGCACGACTGACAATTTCTCTGTCAATTCTTTTTTCTCCTCATGCCAACTGTCCACCGTCTTCTCATGACAGGAATCAGTTGCATCTTGTACTTTCTCAGTATTCAAGATACTATCCCTTGTATTCAGAGAAGTCTCCTGTTGTGATTCTTCAGGCAAAACACCTACTTTATTGACTGTGTTTTCAGTTTCTTGCTGTCTTTCAGTTTGCTGAGCCAGCTTATGCTTGAAATCCAAATCAGCCAGCTGTTGTGAAAGTGCTCTATTACTACTTGCCAGGTCATCACACTTGGCCTGAAGGTGAACCCCTCTTTCCTGTAATTCCCTGCGCTCTTGGTCAAAGAGCTGCTGGTCACTGTTTATACGTTGCTCCAAATGAATCTTTTCAGCTTCTGCACTCAGAAAACGGGTGAGCAAGTCTGTTTCAGTCATATTAATGTTTTCCTTGATCTCTTGTCCAAGTTCTGAGCTTAAACTGCCTCTCCCATAAAGCAAACCTTCAACAGGTTTGTCCCTACCCCCAAAAACCTGGCTAAGGAAATGGGAATCAAACTCTTCTGCTTCACTAGCAACCCAACCCCCCTCCTGATTCTCTCCCTGCTGACCCCCCTTGTGACCTGCCTGTGATGCACCCTCCCCCAGGCTATCATGACTACCCTGTGCCATATGGGTGGGTGTGGTAGGGATCCTGCAGATCTTGGACAACCAATGGAACAGTTATTGTAGCGATGCCTCACCTCCCTGCAGTCCTCCTGCCGCAGACAACGGCCATCAAACACCTCCCACACACTGCCAGATCCCGTCTGGTCACGTTCAAAGATCCCAGTGCCACTGCTGCCACCAGTGTCAGAATGTGAAACGGCTGCTGACGTGAGCTCCCATTCCAAGGGCAGGTCCTGACCAGACTGCTGCTGGACATCTCTTCCAGCTCCTCCAGAAATCGTTCTCGTACACAGCTCCCATCACTTTTGTCGTCATCATCGTCATCACTACACAGCTAAGGGGGTGGACTGGCTGGCTCTCTCATCATCTACTGGGATGTGAGCACCACCAACCCTCTCAAAGTGGGAAGAGTAGGCTGCTTGGTGTTGCGTAGCTGCCAAGCAATCTTCTTGCACAGGTGTGGTTTCCACAGTCTCAGAAGCTGTTTGCAGAGCAGGTGTGGCAGAGATGGTTGAATGAGGAGACAACCTGGTGCTCCCAGCCACCACAGCCTGAAGTTCATGCTGCATAGTCTGACGCAGTCCCTGAGTCTGTGAGATAGCAATCTGCTGCAGCAGTACATCTCGCACTTCTGCGAGCTCCTGAAAATGAACAAGCACTAAATATGTTATATGGATACTTCATATGCAGGGATATGCATATTCCCGGGGAATTTTCATACATTGTGAATACTCATATTGTTTTTTCTTCCTCAGTGAATAATTAGATAATATACATGTATATTACCTGAAACGTTAGCCAATCCTTTAATTAAACATATTTCCTCATACCCTTTCACTTTCTGAACTTTCCTTTACTGAAGTGATTTATCTAAAGGCGGAATGGAACTCGAACTAAAACAAGAAAAAAGACTTAAACACACACACAAAAAGCCTCAAAATCTGTGGCTGTTCATGCCATGCTTTCATGATGACCTCATTATCAATTTCCTCTCCATATCAACGCCCTTGGTGAGTTCATGTCAAGGCCGTCAGTATTGGCAAGTCCATGGGTCTGGGCTGTCATTGGATGGACGTGGTGGCACCCTCTGGAGGCGGACACTCACCTCCACTGTGACTAAGCAATTATTATCATCAGTTGGGGGCCTATTGACTGGTGTCCTGCTTATGCTAGATCAAAACAGGAACCAATGAATACTGTCAAAAACATTTGGCAGCAGTGCAGTGTCATCTCTTCAGAATAACAACTTGATATTGACTCTCCCAGTGGATTGCCAGTGCCAGGGTTACAACGGGACAAATCAGGTATGACATGTAATGGGGAGCAGAATGAGTAGTAGTTTGGGGGTATTCACACAGCAGTGTTATGGAAGATGAGGCAGAAGAAAAAAGAGTTTAGCAAAACTGTATATCCAAATTCTACAGTTTTTGTAAACTCTGAAAAATATGATACAGCACCATAAAGCACTAAGGCAAGAAGTCTTTGAAATGCACTGCATCACTTTCAAAACAAATAAACAAACAAAAAAACAACAACAAAAAAAAAGGATTTTGATTATACTTTTTTTCTTTCACTTCTTGTCACTTCGACTGTGTTTCACAGACATAGCTAAAAAAAAAATCCAAGAAGAAATCAATCCATACTTGTTGAGAAGACTCTGGAAAAGAACCTTTCCTTGCTGAAAAATGATATATCATTCTAAATTTATTAGTTTATATTGTTCTAAACTAATCAGTTTAAGCGACATGGAGACCAGTTCAAAAATTTTCTTCTTCCTTTTTCTTCTTCTTTTTTTTTTTTTTTCAATACACATGTCATGCATGTCTGCAAACTTTCTAGATTAAAAATTCTGGAGCCAGAAGATGAAGGGGTAGTCTGGCTCTGGCTTTGAACTGAAACTGTTCTGATTCCTTACTGCTTTGACCAATGAAGGGCTTAAAAAGCATATTTTTTGTAAGCTATGTGTGGTACCTGACCTGATGCACACATCATGTTATGACTTGGGCCTTTTTCTGCAATGTTCTGTCAAACCTTGTAAAAAAAAAAAAAAAAAATAACCTTCGATCTCAAATTTTGTTGTTAAATTTGGAAATTCTGGATTTATTTTCCATCAAACAAGAGAACTGTGAAATTTTCCTTTCTTTTTTTTCTTTTTAAAGCATTCCTGTAAAAGAAAGAACAAAAATTGGGAGAGTTTGCAGCTATGCATTCTTCTGATATGCTGAGATTGTTCCAGTCATCTGCCAGAACTTGTCCTCCATCGATGAAAACAGTTCTGTCACAGCTCATTAGAGGTCAAGATCATAATAACTGATCTAAAAAATTCGAATGGCCTGAGCTGTTCTAAAATCCATCGAACAGATAGTGAGACAATCCTGTGTCAAGTCCCTTTCTACTGTTCCCTCTTTTATGTTCTCAACCCCTCCTTACCCCCATCCCCTCCTTCTCCATTCCCCACCTAATCCTTTTCCAACTCTTTTTAATTCTTTAAAAAAAGAAGACACTACACTGTAACAATGTCTTCCATTGGGGAGAACACCTGATCTTCAGACAAAAAAAAAAAAAAAAAAAACCCCACTAACAGGAATGAATAGAACACAATG
Source organism: Conus betulinus (assembly GCA_016801955.1). Classification (NCBI taxonomy): domain Eukaryota; kingdom Metazoa; phylum Mollusca; class Gastropoda; order Neogastropoda; family Conidae; genus Conus; species Conus betulinus. Next base: position 276,253 of record JADBJO010000511.1, on the reverse strand, counting down.
GTACAGACCAGAAATCAGATATCACTGCTGTAAAGTGATCAGATCATTGTATACTGAAACTGGTGCCTATAAAACAATGCTGTCTACTAAAGTACCATTACTAAAAGGTTTTTTGAAAGGAACTAAGCTGAGTCAGACGGTATTCCGTACACTCATTAACAACCTTCCAATTCATATGCAGGACAATGATTCTCTTAACTGAAAGATTGAAAAAAGAAAAAAAAAGTTCCCATAGCCTATTGGCCACAGGGGCAGTGAAATGTCAGAGGTTCACCACGAGTAGAACATGGCATGATGGAAGGCAGAGCCTGTTCCCTCCTTCCACCACCTTTAACCTTACTGCTGGATGAACAGAAAGAGTTTTCAGGCTGAAATAATCCAACCCCATTTGTGGCTTGACCTCATTACCATCAGCTCCGCAGGAAAACACTCTAACCATCTGATCATGGGTCCTCTAATTCAAACATAAAAAGACCCAATTTTCATGTCCGCATATGCATATGACTTGGTAATCTTCTCCACTTCCAAACTGAGCTACAAAAGAAGCTAAATGAATCTTAATGAGCTCTGCAATGCATGGGACTTTAAAATCATCATCAAAAAAAAAAATGTTCTTTTTATCCAAAATGGATGCTACAAGTACATTACCCCTTGAATTCAACTAGGAGCCAATAACATATGCATTACAAACCTGTGCAAATACCTCAGGGTAATTTTCTATGAAAATGGCAAATTTACAGGTGAGCAAGAAATCTTGCACAAAGAAACTTAGAAAGCACAGCCACCACTACTCAATCAAGTAAAGGTTCAGGCTGTAACCAGACCTACTGCCTGATTGATAGAATATGCTGATCACACAATATCAATTTACAGGGTTAACATGTGGTCCACTTTACAAATCGCAATATCAGCAATTCATACATTTCCACATTTTTCAAGACAGCATCTCCAGCACTTCCTTATGAAAAGTTATACAAATTTTTTCAAACAAATTCTTGGCCTGCACGAAGGTCAACGAATCTCTAACATTAGTTTAATTTTTTTTCTCTGTCTGATTTCCTGTGTCACTTCAGTGGCATTAACCCTACAAGCTCAATCTGCTCCCTCTTCATAGTCACACCTTGGGCTGCCCTGTGATATTAGCACTTTCATTTTGCTTCCCTGTCATCTTACAAACAATACGTCATATACTGACTTTCTGGTTACACAAAACCAAAAACACACATCTTACCTCAAATTAACTGTATGCCTCAAATTACAGAAATTTCCAACATTCCATACCTAGAATTTATCCAAAAATCTCTGCATCAAGGAGGGAATGATTTATATTTGTAATGATAAATCAACACCTAGTACCATCAAATGAAAATACCATGAAAAAGCAACTAGATTTAGAGTCTAGGTTAATTGATGTATAGTACTATTAATAGGAAGAAGGCACTGAAGTTATGGTGAAACTATAAGAAAATAAAAGACTTGAACCATATAAATTCAGCATACAAAACTTTGACCAAAGATGTTAGCTCAGCAAACTTCATGAAAGTGCTCATGACCTTGTGTAAGAAAGGGGTACATACACAAGCATAACATGAACAGTACTGTAGTGTGGTTGAAGACAAGAATTCATTTTCTAAACAGCTGCTCCAGATACAAGTTGTTAAGACTCTACTGGTAAAAATGAACTATCCTACGATACACTACAAAAAACTTGTATAAACTATGCCCCAGTGAAACACCTTGAAGTAACAATCTACAAATCCATATAACAAAATATGTCCGTGACTGTGTGAATATAAAAGGACAATAACACCACAGAAAAAGAAAATATGGTTCTAGCATGAACCATAGCCTGCCTTCATATTACTTACAATGTGTCAACAGACCTTGAGGATTCTCATGACATCTGAGTCCATGGCAGACCTTGCTAAAGATGAATAAGTCTAATACACAGGATTTCATTGGAGAAAAAAAAATCTTCCTCTATGAAAATGTGAAATAGGGTGATAGAAAAAGATTGGTAATAAATAATAATGGTATGAATACCCCAAGCTTAATACTTTATTTATTTATTCATCCTTCATACTTGTTGACCTGTCCGACAGTCAACCACTAACTAGGCAGACTACTTGCTTTTCAACTTCAGGAGCACAGGGGTGAGCCCCATCAGTGCCTAGTGGCTGAAAAAACTGGTTGAAATTTTGCTGATCTCTTATGTCAATACATCACATGCAGACCTTTGTGTGCCTGAACTCCCTTCAGGAGAATAACACACACACGCAGAAGATAAAAACTTAATGAAATACGATTGTAATCCATGTCAGCATTCGATGGGTCATGGAAAGACAAAAAAGCTGTCTGTATTCACCACCTTGATTTTGTGGCAAATGCTGTGAAGCAAAATATGATGGCAGCATCATAGTTATTCACAAGTCTGCCATGGCTCTATAGTCTATGGCCTATTGGCTGTGGGATTACACAAACATACACACAAATGAAACACACGTGCACAAACATAGCAGCAAGAAACATAACCTGTCCAAGATTTAAAAAAAAAAAAAGAAACTTATCTTCCCTTTCATTTATACCAACAGTGAGGAAATATTTGCACATCATGCAATTAGTCACATTATAATCTGTTCAAAACATGCAGTTAATTATGTTACGATCTTGTCAGCTTATTTCACAGATCATACTCTTAACAATTTATTTAGATCTACATCCACATTGTATTCTCAATTATACAACTTATCTGTGAGGATTTTTAAAAGACTTTTTGCTTATGATTATTGTTTTATAGTTTGACATCAAAGAATAACAAATACTACTTGATTCATTTTATAACAATGCAAAGATCAAATAAAAGAACAAAGGCAAACAAGCTGCTTCAATAGCCAAGTTCTAACAATCTTACTTTGGAACCAGGCTTTGCAAATTTTGTGTTTCATAATCAACAAAATCAAACCCAGAACAGAGAAGACAAAAGTGATTGGCTAAGAAGAGATGTACATCAATTATCAAACATACTGGAACTTGTCCAGGTTTCCTGTGTACAGATGGAGGCTTTGATTGAATCAGATTTTTTTCTTTCTTTCTTTATTTCTGCGTACACAGGCTGATACTCCTGCGGACACTGCCTGTATAGACAGGCAGTGGAGTTTTGTGTGTATGACCGTTTTTTTATCCCGCCATTAAGGCAGCCATACTCCCTCTTTGGGGAACTGAATCAGATAAAGCAACCAAAATAATACTTGAATACTTTTATTACTTTTTTTTTTGCATAGATCTTTCCTTCAGGTAATCAATGATAACAGCACTATTAAAGTGACTAGGGCACAATGTCTAACATTAATCACTCCCTGTAGACTGTCAGTGCTGGGGCATGAACAGGTGAAATCTATGGCTGTGAATGGTGGAATCTGTATGACTTGTGTGTGAGAGATGCCGCTGGGAGGGCAGGGCAGGTGAGACAGAAAAGGAAGGTAAATGCATGCAGTGTGATTACCTGATTTTCTTCATGAAGTTGTTTGACAATGTCACCCAGCCTGTCCTCCTCATTTCCATCCGGCGTCTCCTGGTCATCTCTGCTGTTTCTTTTACTCAGCCTCTGAGATAGCAGCAAGTCAGTCTCTTTCTGTTCCTCCTGCTTCTGTTTCTTTTCCAGGCTCTTTCTCATCTTTCTCACAGCATCCACAAATGATGCCTGGGTATCACGCTTCACATGTTTAATGCGCTGCTGGCACTGGTGCTCTGTCATACGCTTAAATTCTTCGAACTTCACATCATAACTGTGCCTCAGTTCCACTTCCTGAGAGCGCATCTTTTGGACCCATTCTTCTTCAAGCTGTTCCTGTACCCCCCTTCAACTTGCGTGCAAACTCAGCCTCTGAGTCAGTCGTCTCATCGTTTGGAACAGCTCTCTCTCTTGCAAACTCTGTGGCACAGTTTGCATTGTCAGTTGCCTGAAGCTGCTTAGGGTTCTGAGCCGGCACAGTTGTAACTGGGAGGCCATCCACTAACAGAGGATCAGTCTGTGAACTGGAGTCTACCACTTCTACTGCTGGAATGTTAGTGTGGGAATCTGAAAGCACAGCCAAAGGATGGGGCAAGAAACTAGGGTTAGGGGCGGCAGTAGGAATCTGGGTACTGGGAGACACAGGAACTGATTCTGGCTGAAAGCCTTCTACTGTGGATTCTGGCCTCAGTTCACCTGAAAAGTCATATCTTCCACTACTCATAGATGACACAGCACCTTCTTCTGGTTCAAACCGCCCTGCTTCTTCTTTATCATTAAATTGGTAGTCACTGTCTTTTTCTAGTGATGACCTCTTTAATGGTGAACCTGTGGGATTCTGTTCATTCACATCTTGAAGGTATACTTTTGATGGCACAGACTTGGTTCTGATCTTAGGACTCTTGCTGGGCTCAGATTCTTCACAAAAATAATCCCCAGCCTCCTTGGGTTCAACAGCCAAGTCTAAGTATTCAAGAGAGTCAGGCTCAGGTTCAAAGTCACCCTCTGTTGCAAAAGCAACACTTGGTTTATCTCCCATAGCACTGTCAGCAGCATCATCTGATTCCATTCTTTTCACCTGAATGTGTTGCAGTTGTTCAGTCAGGTATTTAATTTGCTGCTGAATCTCGCTTGCACTTCTGTCTCCTTCTGAAGGCAGAAATCTGCCTATGGTTGGTGAATCGAGAACAGGGGAGCTTGGACTAAGGAAATGCTTTTAGGTGTGATGTTGGCTTGTGTTTCTTTCAGCTTCTGCTTCAGGACAGCAATGCTGGTTTCTGCTCCCACCAGCTCCTCTTGCAGTCGTTTTTATTTCTTCTTGTAATATGCTGCATTCAGGGTCCTGAGCTGGCTGTGAAACATTCTCCATATGTAACTGTAGCACACTGGAGTAGGCCTCTGCTTGTCTACACTTTTCTTGGACTTCAGTCATGTGTTGGCCATGCTCATGCTTCAAAGCCTCCATCTCTAGTCTGTGTGTATTCTCCCATGGCCTTAATCTGGCTCTGAAACATCTCCACATCTCCCGTCAGCTGCTGGTTTACTTTCTCCAGATGAGCAATATCAGACTGGTAAGACTCTTTCAAAGAAACAATGCTATCATCCGACACTTGGGATGACTGAATGAGTTTTTCCCTGAAGATCTGATATTTGTTTCTCCTGATTGTGAGACAATGCCTCCAGCTCCTGAATCTTGTTCTGCAAGGAGTGGATTTCACTATTATGATCCTGCTCCATTCCCCATAGAGACTGACGCATTCGCTCCATTTCAGAGGTAGCAATGACGCATTTGTTCTCCAAGTCAAAGACCTGATTTTCCAATGTCTTTCGAGTTTCCTGGAGCTCCTGCTGATGATCCTCCTCATCTCATCTAACTGCCTCTTCATGCGGCCTATGTCCATTTCAAACATTCTTGATTGTTCGTATGCTTCAGACAACTGCTGGTCAAAAGTCTTTTCTCGTTCGGCTCTTTCCCTTTCAAACTTGCTGTTAGTATCCACCAAGACAGAGCCTTGCTTAGCCAGAGCCTTTTCCAGACTCTGACAATTTTCTTCCAAAGATGACAGCTGAATCTCACTTGAATGCCTCAGATTAGTCATTTCTTTCTCATGAGCCTCATTCATCTTTGACATCTGTTCTTTCAAACGAGCAGATTCTGATTCAGCAGACTGTACAGTTAGCTCTAGTTCAGCAATATGGCTGTTGTGGTTTTCTTTCAGCTTTTCCTTCTCAGAGCAGACACTTTCACATGCTTTTCAAGACGCTGAGTTTCCCAGATCAGCTGCAGCCAAGCGGTCCTCAAGTTCCGACAACTGAGACTCATACATCTCTCTCAGCTGGACATGGTCACGATCTACATTCTGTGAAGCCTCCATCAACCGCCCCTGAAGCTGCTGGATGGTCGTGTCTTTTTCTTCAATTCGCTGTGTCACGTCTTCCATGCAGCTGTCAAAATTGCTTTTCAGCATTTCTTTCTCTTCCATGCTACGCTCCAACTGTTGTTTAGCAGCTGTTAACTCTTCCTTGGCAGAGATCAAACTGGATTCTTTCTGCTCTAGATCTGACTGAGCAGCTGCAAGTTCTTCTTGAAATGATTCTTGTTGCTGAGTCAACTGAGTGTTCAAGTCTCTTAACTGTCCTTGAACAGATTGCAAGTCAGCATCTTTGGTTGCAAGCTCTGACTGCACCTGGTCCATCTGTGATCCAAACTCCATCTGCATGGTATGTGATTGCTGCTGAAGTCCACTGACCTCTGACTTCAGTCTGTCTTGCTCAGCAGCAGCGTCTTTTAATGACTGCTGAAGGCTTTCAATCTCTGCAGTACAGGAGTCCAGGTGTTCTTGTAGAGACGTGTTTTGTTCGGATAGCAGTAGTTTTTTTTTTGTTAAACTCTGCTAATTGAACCTGTTTCTGTTCATGAAGCTGCTGGATCTCAGTTTGCAGAGCTGCAACACCTCATCACACTGTTTCTGTATTTCCTCCACACTGGATTCAAGCCTGTTGATTTTAGCAAGTAGATGCTCTTTCTCTTGGCCTAACACCTCATTTGAGATTTTCAGAGAATCAAGGTCACCTTTCTGCTGATTACCTTCATCCCTAAGACTTTCCAATTCACTTTCCTGAACTTGCAAGGTAGCTCTGCTATTCTCCAGTTCTTGTTTGAGATTTGCAACTTCCTCTTCCTGAAATTCAAGTTTGGATACAGTTGCCTTCAACTGTTCATGTGAATCATCCAGCTCTTTTTGTAGCTGGTGAATAGTCTCTTGAGCATCATTCCTCACTTCCTCCAACTGATGATTCAGAACATTGTTTTCTGCCACCATCTCCTCCTGCTTCACTTTAAACATGTCTGCCTGGGCAGCAAGTCTCGATGTGATCCCTTCATTCTCTTCCCTTAGGGTGAGCAGTTGCTGCTCCAGGTCCTGGACATGGCCATGTAAGGTTTTGTGTGTCTGCTCTTTGTCCTGTTTGAGTTCACTGTGTGCATTCTCTGCCTGCACTAACTTCTCCTTCAAGCTGTCCAGTTCATTTTGTAAGCATGTAATGCTGTTTTCCTTTGACGTACTATCACTCTCAACGTTTCTTAATTCTGTTTTCATTACTTCCATTTCTTTCATGTTTTCCTTCAGTTTCTTTTGAACTTTGTTCACTTGATGTGAGGATTCTGAATCTGTGGAAAACATTTTATCTTGACAATAATCTAGCTCTGAGAGAAGGATGTCAGCCCTTGTGTTTTTGCTGCATTAGTTCCATTTTCAAAAGCTTGTTCCCTTGCGAATAAACTGATGAAGAAGATTGCATTTCTTCACGAAGCTGTTCATTTTCAGTCACAAGAATTTTACATTCCTGTTCCTTCTCTAGCAACTGATTCACAAGATCTGTCTCTTTTTTTGTGATAGCTGTTTGCTGGCTGAATAGTTCTTGTTTTTCAGACAGCAAAGCCTGATTTTCTTTTCTCTTCTGGTCTAATGTCTGCTGTAGTTCTTTCAGATGTTGACTACTTTCATCCTTCACTGACTCCAGAAAAGATGCAAGTTGCTCTTTTTCTTCAATGGCTTGCTTTAATCTGTTCATATACTCTTCAAGCTGTGCCTTATTTTTCTCACTTTCAGAATCTCTTTCTGCCTTGAAAGAGGAGAACTCCATCGACAAATTCTCCTTTTCAGACTTCATTTCTTCAATTTCCTTTGACTTCTTGTCCAGTTCACTACGCAAACTAGAAATATCTCTAGTTTTAGTGTCTTCAGCACTAGCCAGCAACGTTTCCATTTCTTCTTTCTTGTCCACTGCAAGTTGCATTTCTGCAGATTTCTGCTCCAGAACTGTGTCTGCTCTGCGCATCTGGTCCTGGTGTTGGTTAACTAGCTGCTGCTCCTGTTCCATCAACACTCTTTGATGTTGTTCATGGACTTCTGCCAGCTGCCGACGCAGGCATTCAGCATCTTCTGACCACCTGCTTTTTTCCTGAGCAAGCTCTTGTAACTGCTCTTGGAGCTGTGACACAAAGCTGATCTTTTCTTGCAGTTGTTCTTGCAGCTGTGACCCACAGCCATCCTTTTCTTGGAGTTGCTGCTGAAGTTGTGAAACACAGATGTCCTTCTCACGAAGTTGTTCCTGGAGCTGGGAAAGACAGCTGTCCTTTTCCTGGAGCTGTTCCTGAAGTTGAGACACAGAACTGTCCTTTTCCTGGAGTTGTTCCTGAAGTTGTAATAGAACACCGTCCTTTTCCTGGAACTGGTCCTGAAGCTGAGACACAGAACTGTCCTTTTCTTGGAGTTGTTCCTGAAATTGTAAATACAGCACTGTCCTTTTCCTGGAGCTGTTCCTGCAGTTGAAACATAGAACTGTTCTTTTCTTGGAGTTGTTCCTGAAGTTGTGATACAGTACTGTCCTTTTCCTGGAGCTGTTCCTGCAGTTGAAACACAGAACTATTCTTTTCTTGGAGTTGTTCCTGAAGTTGTGATATAGCACTGTCCTTTTCCTGGAGCTGTTCCTGCAGTTGAAACACAGAACTATTCTTTTTCTGGAGTTGTTCCTGAAGTTGTGAAACAGAACTGTCCTTTTCCTGGAGTTGTTCCTGAAGTTGTGACACAGAACTGTCCTTTTCCTGGAGTTGTTCCTGAAGTTGTGACACAGAACTGTCCTTTTCCTGGACCTGCTCCTGCATCTGAGAAAGATAGCTGTCTTTTTCCTGGAGTAGTTCCTGCAGCTGTGAAACAGAACCAGCTTTTTCCTGGAGTTGCTGTTGAATTTGTGACACAGTGCTCTCCTTCTCCTTCAGCTTGTCATGTAGCTCTGACAAGGAACCATCTTTCTCCTGGATCTGTCCCTGCATCTGTGAGAGAGCAACGTTGTTCAGCTGCAGTTGCTCCTGGAGTTGTAAAATAGTGGATTCTCTGACCTGGAGTTCTTTTTGAAGCTGTGTCAGAGAATGTGCCATTTCCTTTAGCTGTTTCAATTCTGAATCAGTTTGTTTACTCTCATCACCTCTTGTATTCAACTGACTCTGCAGATCTTTCATCAAATCCTCACTGGCAGCTAACTGTAATTTGAGAGAGGCAGTTTCTTTTGATGCTGAGTCCAGTTTGTCTTGCAGCTCAATATTGGCAAGCTCCGATTCTTTCAGTGCCTCTTTATATTCTGTAACTTCTGTGAAGAGAGAGCTGACACGTGATTCCATTCTCCTCTGCAGTGTGTCCGACTGCAAAGTCTGTTGCTCTGTCACTTGTTCCTGTTGCTCCACTTGGAGAGCAAGTACGATCTTCTCCTCATTCACTGACTGCAACTGTTTGTTCAGTTCTTCCAACTCAGCATCCCTTTTCTGGACAGCAGCCATCAATTTGGTAACTTCAGACTGTAATTCTGCTACCTCAGCTGCTTTGCCATCAGTTATGTCTATCTGCCCCTTGTTGATTACCTCAAAACCTGAACTGGCTTGTGATGCAGTCTGTACCTCAGACTGCACAAATCTACCTGTCTCCACCATCTCTGTATACTGCTGGAAAAGATATGTGTAAGATTCTTGCAGTTGTCTTATCTCACCGGTCAAACAACTAAAGTCACAGCCCTCAACAGAGTTATTAACTTCTTGACCCACGACACTCCCTGCATCTGATGGCGGGCTAAAGTGTAGGCATTCCCTGAAAGAAAAAATCTGCTCCTGCACAAGTGCCATTTGCCGTTTATAATGTGCATTTTCATCTCTGAGTTCTTGCACTTGCTGCTGGAGGCTGCCAGTAGCACTTGCAGCTTCACTTTGCTGTTGTTCATAGTTGCTGTGTAAACTGTCACTCTCAGCCTGCAGTGAAAGAAGCTGCTGTCTGCTGGCTGCCAACTCATCTTCTTTCTGTTTCAGTTGCTCATGCAGCGACAGCAGGTTCCCCTTGCTGAGAGTTTATGACATTTCTGAGACCCTGCACATCTGTTTGAGAAGACTGCGAACTTTTCGCCAGCGAGTGTTCCAACTGGGCCACTTGAAGTCTGTGTTTTTCATTCAACTCCTCTATTATTTTTTCGAGGTGTGCAATTCTTTCACTGGCTTCATTCGCATGGCTATCCGATTGTGCCTGGATGAACATAGACCCTTCTTGATCTGCTGCTCAAGGTCAGACATCTTCCTCAGCGCCTCATCTCTTACACATGCAAGTTGGCTCAGTTCCTCTTCAAGGCCTGTAATTTTCAGCAGGGCCAGCTCCTTTTCACTGACCAGGGCCTGATGGGCAGCTTCTGTCTGTTTCAGCCGCTGCTGCAGTTCCAGCACAGACTGGAGGGACTCAGCATGCTCGGAGCTGAGCTTTTCCAGTTCCCGCTCCAGGGTGACCACTCTGTTGGCTGCTGACTGGGCAGCCTTCAGACCATCACTCCCACTCTCTGTTGCCTGATGCTGGAGCGTCTGTATCACCTGCTGCAGCTCCGCCCTCTCTGTGCTGGAGAGCAGAGACTTCAGACGTCCTGGAGGTGAGAGTATAGGACAGATGCTGAAGGAGGCTGTTTTTCTCTGTAACCTTGGCCTGCAGTGACAGGATCTGGGCTTTGGCATCCTGCAAAGCTTGCACCGACATCTGGCACATAGCCACCTGCTGCTCCACTCTTTCTCCAGCCTGCCCAGCACACATGTACCAGGAGCATGACAATCCACAGCAGAGTTTGTGTGTGCAACAAGACTATAAGTCAGTTTAGATAACATCACATATGAAGCTAAAAAAGAGCAACTGGAAACATGTAATTTGAGACAATCAATTTCAACCACAAAGTCAGCTTTCATACCCCAAACCAAAAAAAAAATCTACAGGATTTAAAGACTCAGGAGCTTTATTATTGTTCACAGACTTCAGAATATTACACACCTTCGCCTAAAAATTATCCATTGAACATCAAATATATGACATGGCTTTGGTCTAAACTCAAGCAGTTCCAAACATTTGACAGTGGATTCTATTAACTTTGAGTATAAATCATCTGTGTTTGATGCACACACCTAGTATGACCAATATTATGATGAATTCATATTCGTAATGTTAGCACAGTTAACTCTCATATTCAAAAGGCAATACCACTCTTACAAAGCCTTCTGCTAACCATTTAAAGATCAGCAAAACTCATCTAACACAATCACAGTGTTTGTATGTGACAAACCAAATACAACCTCAAAAGTGCCTTATCTGTGGTGTTCATAGATCAATGCAAAAGGAAGCAAGTTTATACACTCAAAATCATTTTACATCATCCATTTACAGAGCAGTCTAATGAATTTAACACATTAATTCTGGAAAATCACACACACACACACACACACACACACACACACACACACACACACACACACACACACACAACAGGAGCAATGACAAACACAGCAAAAAAAGAAATGAATTCAACAGGGACAAAAGAAAAGAAACACACAAATGAAGCAGATTAACCCACACGTACATCATCAGGCAATATCCCTCTCACCTGAGTCAGCTGTTGCTGAAGAAAGACCACTTGCTGTGACAGTCTCTGAGTCTCCTGAGCATAGTCCACAGGATCATCCACGCCATTGGCCTTGCTTAACGCCTTCTCCTGCAGGTGTGCAGTCAGCTGACGGATGATCTTGTCACGCTGCACACCAGGGCTTCCTGAAGGTCCAGCGTCTGTAGCATTAACAAAGGAACAGAACATGCAGGTACATACTGGCAAACTGGGGATTAAAAAAAAAAAATGTGCAGCAAAAAGTTTGTCTGTAATTCAAATAATTCTGTTAGGTTCTGTAATATTTGCACTGCCAGTTTGAGCGATTTCCGAGCTACCATACTAGAGAATGTAAATGAAAGCATTACTGGTAAGACCAAATCGAAGCGGGTGCAAGGTTTCATTTCACTGCAATGATTCCAGGTGTACTGTTCAGAAAAGATATACAGAACACATATGACATTTCCTCATTTATTAGCCTCCTTATTATTGCATTTTTCAGTTTCGTCTGTGGTGCTCTCTCAGTGGCAAGACTCCCATGCTGCTCAATCAGGCTCAGCCATGCACAGCCACTCACAGAATCATCCTGTTGGTGCAGTCCAAGGGAGACAATGACCATCAGGTCGTTATGAGGCAGCCCATCGGAAGAGACAGCGCTGCTGCTGCATCACTTTGGAATTATGTTCAGTGGTGCCACTTCTGAACCAACAGATGCAAGACATTGTCCACAAAGTTTGTTAGAGATGACAGCGATTTCTTAGCCATGGGGCTAGCACCAGTGAGTGTCATCCTCTGGAGAATGTCACTAGATCCATGCAACAACAGTCCCCATAAACTTACTATGAACAAAGACCGAGACGAATTCACCAAAGGTTCAGACGTGGTGATGAAATTGGAACTCAGGTCACCCATGAGGTAAACCATGAAGGGTCACAGAATTGGAGACTTTGTTTTATAATGATCAGTGAAGACGACATGAGGAAGAGCATAAGGATGATCAAAATGAAGCTGTATAGATCTCCATTCTGATCCAAGACTATATGACAGTGCTGCACTCTTCACTTCCATTCATGATATGTCCCAGCGTAAACCAGGCCTGAGAAATACAGATACTTACAGTGTTGGTCATGAATTTTGAGACATTTTCATAAGATTTTCATTTACTGAATGAACCTCTGTTACATGGTTCCAGTCTCCCTATTTGAGCCCACAGCATACTCAAGTCTGGTTATGAGTCAGGACTGAAAAATCCACATACAAGTGCCTGTAAAAGAACTATCCACTGCATCATTCATCATGATAAAGCTGTATTGCTACAGGTGCCTCACACAAATATTTTGCAAAAAAGGACACCACCTAAATTCTGGTGCCAATCAAAATGTTGGGGAAAAAAAGTGTTTTTTTTTTTATTTTTGTATAGAGACAGTATCCCAGTCCATCCAGTTAAGGGGAAAAAAAAAGAGAAAGAAAATGGAATGGTTGTACAAGGATTTTACAACAGATAAAAAGCTGATATTCAAACTATTAAACACCTAGGACATGCTTTCAGACACCCAAGGAAACACAAATCGCTATAATCTACATGCTGTTTAAGTCATCACTGTCAATTAAGTGGAGCCTTTGTGGCTAATTTGTCCACAACTATGCTAAATACACTGTCCTCTACCATTGTCACTTATTGTTCATGTCATTCAAGTTCTGTACAAAGTGACAAAAAATCTTAAGCTTTTTTTTTTTTACTCATTTTGAAGAATGTTGCAAATGACTTGCATAAGAGGTATCTCAACTGATGAACCATGGAGTTGGGTTGCTCTGGGTAGATCACTAGTAAAGGTTAATGCACTAATACTCGATAAAAAAGAAAAGAATTACATTTTTCATTTTGAATGTCACAAAGAAACAGGCACAGCTTCTAATTTGTTTTTTTTAATAAAAGATTTGAGAGCCAGGGGATTAATAAGACAGCCTTTTTTTTTTCAAAAACTGAAAGCGTTCATCTTGCCACAGCTTCACCCATATGTACAGCTAAGACAAAAAAATGTATCTTTCACTGCATGTAGCTTCTGACACTGACAGAACATTACTGTGGCTTTATTCTGTAATACTTATACAGCCTTTCTAAAAAAAAATTGTCCCGTAACCCTATAACTAATTTTTTTCACACAAAATGTCGTTATTCTGGATCTTTCACCAGGTTTTGGAACTTGAGGAATGTCATATGAAACAGGAAATTCCAGCTATGCATGTACACTTACAGGTTCTTGAAATAACTCTGCCCGTCTTCTTGCACTGGCATCTCCTCTGTTATCTGAAAACAGACAGATTTTATGTATAACTAATTCATTCATTTAGGATAATTAAAATACATAGCAAAATGATTTGTTTTAATCCCTAAGATATTGGATATTCAAAATCACCCCCCAGTGACATATAACACTGGGTAAAATTTAAACAACACACACAAACACACACAAAAGCCCACATGTAAAATTCTAAATGAAATTTTAAGAATATGAAGAAAAAGTGTAATGACTGCATGATTCACATGACAAACAAAAAAATAGTCCTTAAAAGCACATGTAAGATGTCAGCCCACGATCAATGAAAAAGAAAAAGTTCTGATTCTCATCACAAATTTCAATTCATCATAACAACTATACTTAACACACACACACAGAGATGAATGACATCCATTGAAGAAAACAAAACAAGAACATCAATAAACAAATTGTACAATGTTGTCTTGCTTTTTCATATCAAGACTCTAAATATCCACTGTTGAGTTCATGTGCATGCATACACACAGACACACATGTTTGCACATGTCACTCACAGGTATATTTTTAAATCTTATTTTCTATATGGGACCAGACTTAATACTTAATTTAAACTGATGTGCAAAATATTCCTTGACATAATCTTATTTTGGCGTATCCGATAATAGTTTTACCACATAAATAATTAAACAGAAAAAAGAATCATATGCCTACTAATAAATGTAAAAGTATGGATGAGAAGGAAATTTTTTTTGCATTTTGGTGTCCAGCATTTGAAATTCTTTCTGTATCTTAATGTCCAGCATTTCATGTAAAGACACCAATTTCTTCACCCAATTTATTACAATAATTCTAGTGTCTTTAAGGCTACTTACAGTCACTAAAAATTAATAATTATGAATTGTCTGTTTTATTACATAAAACATTCAGAAGAAGAGTTTCACTTATCTTGACCAATGATAAAGTTAACAGTACACTTCCTCATGTTTATGAATATGGCCAGTATACATCATCCAGTTACGCTTGAAAGTGGGTTCAGATTTCTCCTTTCATTTGCGTTATGATGATACTATTTGTTCATAACTCTTCATAGAGACTCGGTCAAATCATTCCTTCTCTACTTTACTAGCTCCTGATTCACTTTACTTTTGGAAAGAAGGAAACTAAAACACATGTCAAGCACTCATTTACACACACACACACACACACACACACACACACACACACACACACACACACACACACACACACACACACACACACACACACCACACACACACACACACACACACACCACACACACAGAAACACACACACACACACACACACACACACACACACACACACACGATACACACACACAAAATTCCACCATTACTTTATGAGATGTGTTAGCCCTCTGCATCTCCAAGACCATTCTGTCCAGAGCCAGCTGCTTTCCTTCCACTGCCTCTTCAAGTTCAGCGATTCTCTGTGTGGCAGCAGCAAGTTTTGTCTGGTAGTGCAGCGAAGTCTGAACATCCGATTCCTAGACACGTAAAAAAAAAAAAAAAAGAAACACAATCACAGACAGAACTACTATCAACATTCATGACATCTGAATAATCTTGAACCACCTTGTCTGCACTGAAATATTAAACTGGCATTGTTTTTTTTTCTATTATAACTTTCAAAAATAAACAAAATAAACTTGATCACACAATGGCACAACACTGGCACAACACTGAAATCACTGTATATCCTTAAAATTATAACATCTTGGCACTAAAAGAATAAGGAATATACTGTGCATTTATTTTTCATCCCTTAATATGTATTCACTATCATCACTTCATATACATCAACCTTCCTCTTTTTTTTTTTCCTTCTTTAAATGCAAACTACACAAAATTCATTTTCTCCAATACCATAATTGTTGTTCTCATTACAGCAGTGAAACAGAAACACAATCAGTTAGCAGTAAAGTTACCTAAAGCAACATTATAAGTTTTCAAATGGGAATCTGTAAAAGTCAATATGATGGAGTGCAGAGACTTGGAAACTGAATTCGAGAATGTTACGTATCATGGAACAAAGCTTCTTTGCTTTCAAACTACCACCATGCCAGTTTTTTTCTCCTCCGAGTACCCGTTTAAATCATTTTTCTCTATCAGAACAGATGACATGCACTGACCGATAAGTCAATTTGCAATCTAAATTCTTGTGCATACACATCAAGCTCTCCATGTATTCAGAACATACTAGTTATCTCTTTTATGCATCCAGTAATGAAGCTGTAAATGTAAGTTTATCTGTGAGTAATAATCATCACTGAAACATATTACCAGCAACATTAATAAAAAGGAATTTTACTGCTAAATGTAGTTTGACAATGTACTTAGCAGCCAAAAAAAGCCTTGTCCCTACTTGGCATGGAAATTGCCATATCATCAGGATATCCACATCCCCCCCCCCCCCCCCCCCCCCCCCCCCCCCCAAAAAAAAAAAAAAAAAAAAAAGAGCATAGAGGAAACTTGTCCCATAAAAGTGATTACCCATAAGCAGCTCACTTCACTGCGCTATACTCAAACATAACTCAGATTTTGCATGTTTTTTCCAGCCAAGCAGGGAGGTGGCAGGGTGTCATAGTGTTTGTATTGTGCAATTCTAGTTAAAAATTACTGATTGCATTTTCATACACCATTCAGACCTTTATTCATCAACATTCAAAATGCTCAGCTGTAAAGGTAAGTTTTTAAAAGTATTCTGAAAAGGTACCCTAGTTTCGTGGAGTGGGAGGCAGTGAGTTCCACAGCTGGGACAGCAAAACTGAAGAAACATTCATGAAATGATTTCAAATTTCACTTTATCTTTGGGCGTTTCTCACTGAAAGAGCGGTAATTGATGAATGGCATACACAGATCACACAGGACAGGTATGGAGGAAGATAACCATCAGAGAAATAGAAGGTAACAGCGGCTAGTTTGTTCTGATAACAAAATTAAAATGGCAGCCAGTAAAGCTCCCTCAGCGATACTGTAATGTGATCCTGCTCAGCAATACTGTAATGTGATCTTTTTTTTTTTGTATAATGTGATCCTGCTCAGCAATACTGTAATGTGATCTTAGTTTTGTTTTTTTTTTTTTAAAGTACGAACTGCACTGTGCTGTTCTTGATCACCTGGAGCTGGGAAATTTGTTCTGCCTGCAAATCATGCAATACTGAGTTACAATAATAACTGCAAAATAATCTGTGAATTTATGAGTCTTGCTGTCGCATCAGTTGACAAATATTTACGAATTGAAACGATATGGGGGAGTTCCAAGAATGACATGCAACACACACTGCTGATTTGATCCTGCATTGAATTTGAAATGCAGTCACTCTGAAAAGATCATGAGTTCTGACTACTGGTAGGTTTAGACTTTTGCCGTTTGGAAACCCTCTCTGTCAGTCCAGCAGTGACTGGTACTTGATTCACCAAAGGTAAGTCTGAGGTGCCAGAAGAAGAGATATGAGCTATGCCTTCCAACTAAATTGCTGCCCAAGGCATGAAATACTTCTAACAGTTCACTGCCTTACACCACGTGGCTATGAGACTTTTAAGTTCCAAATTGAATAATTTAAGAAAAGTAGTGCAGAGATGACAATCGGGGATTTAAGATGGGAAAGAAGGTTGTAAGAAGACAAGATGTTATAAACAGAATACTTTTGCAGCTGAGTCTGCTGACCTACCTCTGCTGACCACTCATCTCCACTGGTCAGAGAATAGCGGTCACTCTGAAACAGGTTAGTATTCAGTGCAAGTCACATGCAGGGTTAATCAACGGAAATCCACATCAACAAATCAGGCAAACATTATAACATTAAACACTCTGTCAATCAACTTTCTTTTTTAAAGTCTGCTTGCAAATACAGAAATGTGTTAATAAAATAAAACAAATCAAACATTTAGCTTTAAAGGTCAACAAAACAGTTAGGAAGAGAAAAAAGAAGAAAAGAAGAAAAGGAGCAACTTTAATCAAAACTTATCTCAAAAGATCATTTTACAAATAATCAAATAGAAACATGATATTCAAATTCAACGTCATCATGTTCCTTACTGAATGAATATATTCAAACAGAATAATGAATAGAAGACCAACACAGCAAACTACAGTGGATCATGCAGAACTCTACTCTAAACATTTTCTTTAAACTTGATGGTCTAAAGAATAATAACAATTACAAACAAAAAAGTACATGTTTGCCGACACTTCCAAAATGCTGACAAGGTAATTATGTTTTACAATCCTGATTGCAATAACTGAGTAAGTAATCAGTAATTATAGTCAACTGATGGTCTGCCTTAGAGAATTTATTTACATGCTTGCTATTTCTCTTTAGATATATTTCAATGAATAGACACAATTTCAACCTTCTAAATTCATGAAAGATTCCTCCACATTTCATATGCAAAGATAAGTTTAGAAGAATTTGATATGAATATCAAGTACTGATACTAACTAATGGTTATGTCTATTGTACATATTCTGAATATACACTAGAGAATTTTAGAGACACAGTTAAGAATTCAGTCAATATATCAAAGTAAGGGTATATGAGATTTCAGAAGAAGGAAAGAAAAAGAACAGACATAAAAGCTCACTTGACAGTGTAATAATGAAAAACAACACATTCAAAAGATGAACAGATCATTCCAGATACTTAAATATTTCAGATTTCTGTCAAGTTTACCCAAACTATGTGACACAAAAAGTGAAAACTTTTTCCTCTCTGACACAGAAGAGCAGGGTTTCAGTGGAGTACGATCTGTACTCGCTTTCAAAGTAACATCCCCCCTGCCCACCTTTCCCTTCTTCATGCACATTTTTAACATTCTTTCATTTTTCTTTCATAGGCTGACTTTCATTAACAATACCTGGAGTTCAGATTCCACACCTATAAAATCCTCTGTAACATTTGTAATTTTCTCTCTCTTTTTTTGTCTCATTTTTAACATACGTAAGGGCCATTTGACACCACAGACTGCATGAACACACACACACACACACACACACACACACACACACACACACACACACACACACACACACACACACACACACAAAATAAATACATACAATAGGAGAAATGAGGGAAAGAGAGGGTATTGTGTGATTTGTTGTTACACGGGGCATGCTTTATACCTCAGTCTGAAACACACAAAAATAATGAAATCATGATAACGATATGACACAATTGTATAAATTACCACTGACATGACAACAATCATCATCATGCTTATTTATAAACAGCTTGAAAGCCACATCAATAAAAAAAATGAAACTAATCATGTCACCTCTCCAGTAAAGGAATGGAGATCAGATAGAGAAGACACATTGGCCTGGTTGGGGACCTCCAAATCATTGGTGCTGTTCTGTGAAGAATCGATGCTGTGTGTCTGGTCATCATCTGCTTTCTTCTTCCGAGCCCGCTTCTTGCGAAATGCAGCCAACTGGAAAACAAACGTTATTCTCATGTGCAAATACCTGCTACTTAGAGTTGGAGAAAATCTAAGGAAAGCTTGACAACAGCAGTCTTCAGAGAAGAAACCCCCCCCTCAGACCAATGTTTTAGCCCTGCACTCCCTATACTTTAAAGGGTCTGGGCTGTTTCCATGTCACGACTCCAAGATGCCCTTCTGCTGTCAGCCTGCAACTGGCATTTAAACCAGCATTTTCTGGGTATTTTTCAAGGCATGCCTTTTCAGACATATGTCTTACCCACATCGTCATCAGACATCTGATGAAAGTTGAAAAATTCAAGCCTTATGAAATTCACTTTTGTTCCTACTCTTCCACATCCAGTTGGAACTCTTTTCAGCTGCGCCTGCCATTGCCTCCAGGGTTCTGATCTTCTTTTTTTTACCACAAACTGCAAGTTGTTTCATAAAGTTGTAGGCTGATAAGCTGACAATCTCTCTTGCTCTAATCTCTGGCAAGGACTTTGGCTTGGAAGCCAGATTCCTTAAGTGGCTGGCTACTGGGATAATTCTCAGATTTATAGATCTATGTGTGAGTTTGCTCTATTTTTCTTTCATATTTGCACAATGTATTCAATCAGAATCATTTGCTTTTCATGAACCCGAGTCAAATACAATATCCAATCTCATGCCACTCTTCCTGATGGTCTTTGGGTGGTTCTCCCTTTCTGAAAGCTCTACTGTACACTCTCTCTTCATCCACTACATCAAGTAAAGGGGAGGTGGGGGGGGGGGGGGGGGGGGGGGGGGGGGGGTAGTGGGGGGGAGGGGGGGGGGCAGAAGAATTTTTTTTTTTTTGTAGGGGGGGAGGGGGGGGTGGGTGTCCAAGTAGATTTTCCGATCTATTTGTCCCAAGTATAAAACGTCAAATTACTTGGGAATTTCTAGCATTGTCATGACCTACTTTAGGCCACGTTTTCAACGTGGTTAAAATAGCACAATACACAAGCACAAATTTGAGCCAGGACTTGCTTTAACTTTACATGTGCTGTCTTGATTACCATTATATTTAAAAAAATGTTTACAAACAACACGACACTTCACCATAATGTGCGTAAACATAAAAATGCGAAATCATCATTGCTTCTTAGACGCAGCCCTCTGCCAAGTTTAAATCTCGAATGAATAAAGGCAGCGAACGTCAGTATATTGGCGAATCGGGTCAATCAGCGGCGACTAAACTATTGCTCTTGCCCGAAGACCTACCTAACACGCGAAATACAGTTAACTACTATTTATCAGTATATGACGGTGAAAATACAACCTGACACGTCAACGCCTGCAGCAGACAGAAGAATGAACACTAATTCATCATTTCAACATTGTGCAACAACAGGAAATACTAAGCAAAAAGAAATCTTATTTTTCCATCAATAGATATGCACCTTTTCCTTGCCAGCGGCAAGTTTCTTTTTGCGATCGTCTTGTTCCATAATCTTGTATCAAGTTCTGTTACAACTGAAGTTCACGAATACATCTGCGGCCATCATGAATAAGACGCCATTCTGTCTCCGATAGAGAAGAGTGGTTTATTTACAAGTCTGAATTGTGAGAATTATTTCCCTTTTACGCTACCCACCCACGTTCACCGAATTTTACTAAATCGTGGCAGTTAAAAAACGCACTCACACGTACGCGCGTACGCACGCACGCGCGCGCGCGCGCACACACACACACACACACACACACACACACACTCAGAAGCCCAAAGCCACCGAAGTGCAGCAGAATCATCAGCCTGTTCTACACGGGGGTCAGCTCGCGACTCCCGCGTACCAATCTAGGCCTACAGATCCCCTGCTGAATACTTGCCCCTCTGGACACTGCCTCTGTACCCGCCATTTGTTCATTCGATCTTGACTTTTGTGCGTTTTGTTTCTTTCTTTTTCTTTTTCTTTTTTTTTTTTTTTTTTTTTTTTTGTCCCATTCCCTCCCTTTTCCCCTCCTCCCCACCCCCCCCTCCTATTTTTCTTTTTCGTTTTTCTTTTCTTTTTTCACCTTTGACACATCCATTGGGGCATAGCATGACCTGTTCTGTGATTGTGGCGTTGTATCTTTCGTATCGCGCACACGTTCCGATTCAGAACATCATCTGAAAAGTGTGCGGCTGCACATGGTATCGGTTTATATAGTGGACAGAAACGAGTTTGTATAATTGTTTCTTTTTCATAGCATTGCTTACTTGTGTGTGTGTGTGCGTGTGCGTGCGTGCGTGTGTTTGTATGTGCGCGCGCGCGCGGCATTTAACACCAGTTATATTGATTGAAAGCAGTTCGCGCAACTTGGCGCTAGTGCTGCATTAAAGCTTAGTGTTGGTTGTGTTGATGGAGGCATGTCCTCACCCCCCATTTACTGCATGCCAAATTTGGTGTTTGTGTTGGATTAACGCGTAGTACTGGCCGTGTTGTGGAACTTGCACAATTTGTTGTCAGTGCTGTGTTAACACTTAGTATTGGTTGTATTCAGCATGCAAGTTTCGCACAATCTAGTGTTAGCGCTGCATTAATGCTTGGTACTTGTTATTGATTGAAGCAGGTTCACAATTCCTACATTGCTAGCTTGATATGAATTAGTGGTGCATTAGGCTATAACTAAGTAGATCTACTGGTTGTGTTGATGGAAGCAGATTTGCAGCACACCATTTTAGGGATAGCATTACCACATCAATGTTAGTGGTGCATCCATGCTTTGTATTGTTTTTGTATTAATCGAAGATTATTTGTGCTTTCACTTCGTGAGCATCGCTAATTTGGAGTTAATTCCGCATTAATGATTAATACTGTGACACAATATTATGCTTCAGACGGAAAGAAAAAAAATTTTTTTTTTTTTCAAGCTGAGAAGTTGTTTGCCGCTTTGATTTACCCACCATTTTACATTACTGGTCTTCTTTGTCTTCAGTTTTGAACATTAACGAAGGCATATCATATATCGGAATGAGCGCACATGCATGCATTCATGTGTGCGTGCGTGCGTGTGTGTGTGTGTGTGTGTGTGTGTGTGTGTGTGTGTGTGTGTGTGTGTGTGTGTGTGTGTGTGTGTGTGTGTGTGTGTGTGTGTGTGTGTGTGTGTGTGTGTGTGCGTGCATGCGTGTGTACGTGCATGCGTGTGTGCGTGCTTGTGTGCATGCATATGTATGTGTGTGTGTGTAAGCGCGTGTGCATACATGCATGTTGTGCATTTTGTGTGTATGTGTGTGTGTGTGTGTGTGTGTGTGTGTGTGTGTGTGTGTGTGTGTGTGTGTGTGTGTGTGTGTGTGCGTGCGTGCGTGCGCGTATGCGTGTGTGCGTGCGTGTGTGTATGTGTGGGTGTGTGTGTGCGCGCGCGCGCGCGCGCGCGCGCGTACAAACATCCGTCTGTGTGATGTGTGGTCGTGCTTGCGGCAGATCGGAAGGAGTGATAATTGGTGAGAGAAGAATTGCACGCGCACGTGTGTGGGTGTGTGTGGGGATATGTAAGCGTGCGTATTCGTCTGTGCACGTGCGTGTCTGTACAGTTGTGTGTTCGTAAGCCGTTTGCTCAACCAGATTCTGAGAGAGAGAGAGAGAGAGAGAGAGAGAGAGAGAGGGGGGGGGGAGGGAGGGGGGAGGGAGGGAAGGGGAAGGTCAGAGAAGGAAAGAAAAAGACGAAAGAAAGAAGTCTCATAAAAAAAAAAAAAAAAAAAAAAAAAAAAAGAGAAAAAAAGTTTGATAAGGTTGATCGCAGTTTATTGACCGTTGTAAATAACCGAATACTAAAACTGCATAAAAAAAAAACAAAACAAAACAAAAAACGAACAAAACAAAAACTAGAAAACGTTCACCGCAACCAATATTCTATAATAAGAATATGAAAATTTGCGGGAAACACACATATATATAAAAAAGACTTGCGACTAAAGGAATATTCTGTATGGGTGACTTGATTGATAACTATGGTAATGCAGCTTCATACCAAAACTTCTGCTCTCAAGTACGACATCGCGTTAAATCCACTAACATATTTAAGTTGCATGACCTCCATTAAGAAATACGCCAAAAGGACTAGTATAAAAAATTGAAGATTCTAAAAGAGACAGTGAACCTAAGTCAATAAATATGTTAACAGAAAATGTAAGCGGTTCAAGAAAATTCTACGACGTTCTTATAGCAGATAGAAAAATACCACACTGTTGCAATAAATGGGAAACTATTTTTGAAAGAGAGATAGATTGGAAAAGTTGTTTTGAAAAAATCGTCAAAATTAACGAGAAAAAAAACTCAGATGGTTTCAGGTTAGAGTTTTCCATCGTATACTGGCGACAAATGTGGTTTTGAGAGAAATGGGAATAGTACAAAGCAACACCTGTAGTTTGTGCTTAAGAGAACAAGTGTAAAGCACGGTCTGTGGGAATGCGTTCACACACAAACTTCTGGAAAGAGTTTCAAAATCATCTCAAAGCACATTGTCCCAATATAGATAAAGTAGATTTAAACGAACGCATCATCATTCTTGGTATTGATCAAAACTTTAAGAGTGACCATGTTTTTGATTATATTTAGTTGTGCGCAAAATTTCATACATGTCAATGCAGACTGGGCAAAATAATTCCCACACTTAAGTCATTCCGGAACAAGGTGAAAATGAGATATAAGATAGAACTTTTTAAACCATAAACTGTTGATGAAATCTGATCAATACGAAACTGATTGGGCATACTATAAATCCATAACAGAAATTTAGATTAAGATCACCATATATTGTCAATCAAAGCTGTGTTTCACACACCCAGTCACTACCTCCTCATCCATATTTCCACTATTCTCAGTATGATACCCACCCTAAACCTTATTATAGTTATATTTTCGGATTCATACATTGAGTCACACAGAAAGTATAACCGGATGTGAAACAAAACAAGCAACAAGCAACAAGTAAAAATCAGTGTGTGTATTTTGTGTTAGAGAGAGAGAGAGAGAGAGAGAGAGAGAGAGAGAGAGAGAGAGAGAGAGAGAGAGAGAGAGAGACGAAGCTGAGATAAAAAATAAGAAAATGGAGTTAGAGGAGGGGAGGGATGGGTTTTAGAAGAAGGATGAATAAGACAGAAAAGATACGATCATGACACTGTTACTTCAAAATATTACTTCGTTTCATAGTACGTCTCTTCTTCTGATTCAACTTCTGGTGATAAACATTTTCTTATTGAAAATAAGTGTTTCCGCCGAGGTCATATCCCAGATTCCTATAACCCTTTAGTAGCGTGTTAAGTTTACTGGAAAATGTGTTTAGTAGAAAATGTATATGTAGTAGAAACATTGAAAACATGTATGGGATATGCATGTATAAACCTACCTACTGCTCGATGGATAATATGATCGTAATAAAGAAAAAAAAAAAAAAAAAAAAAAAAAAAGAAAGAAAAAAAAAGAAAAAAAGAAAGAAAACGTTCACCGCCGGTTAACCAGATCATCAATCTAACCTGGAGTATGTGCGCGCACGCCCACGTGTGAGAGTACTGCGGTGTGTGGTTAACTGTGTTGACATGTGCGTGAAAACATGATGGCTGCGTGATGATGTAAAAGTGAACATTTATGTCGGTGCATGTGTTCTGTTGCTTAACGATGAAACATAACAGAGAGAGAGAGAGAGAGAGAGAGAGAGAGAGAGAGAGAGAGAGAGAGAGAGGAGAGAGATGAGAGAGAGAGAGAGAGAGAGAGACTGACAGACAGACAGACAGACAGACTGACAGACAGACATGCTTCCAAAGCACAGGCACTGTTGTTCTCCTGTGGCGAGTCGATTTTTTTTTCGCATATGGTACCTCTTCACGTCTGTTGGTATGCCAGTTATATTTGCCACGAAAATTATAATAATAAAAAAAAAAAGGCTATTGAACTTATATCAACGAAATTAGTAGGAACGATGGAACGTGGCCGAATTCATTAGACTCTGGTGCCAGTCCAAATCAGAGGACCGACCCAGGTTTTTTTTTTCCAACTTTCTCTCTCACTGGAAGAGAGGACATTTTTCGACATTTTCTTTCTTTCTTTTTTTTTTCTCAAGGAGTGGTGGGTGGATATGAATGAGAAAAAAAACCCAGACCTGTAAGAAGCATTAATATCTTCCAACTTGTAAGACTAGTGCAGATCTTTGGGTTTGGTGTGCAATCGGTGGGAATTCTTCTTGCTTTCCTCTGATGAATCCCCTCGGATTGTTGAAGACGACTTCACTCTTGAGGCAGCCAAGGAGGAGAGCGAAACAAACTGAGCAACTTAAAAAGAAATAGCTTAAGAAAGACATTCTTACTTGTACTAAGGAAATGGTGCTGTATATGCGGCTGCTGGCAGGCAACACGCTTTTTAGGCCCCACACAAATGAATACTGACACAGCCAAGTGCTATAGTCAGATCTACAAAGAGCCAGTCTCTACCTAACAAAAAACAAAAACAAAAACAAAAACAAAAAAAAAAAAAAAAAGGGGGGGAAGAAGGGAAGCGAAGAGGTTCCTGGTTTGCTTTTGAAAACAAACAAATAAATTCGAGTGGAGTGGTGTTTAAGTTTACTAAGGTTAGGCGGTAGGTTCGTTAACGTGGATGTCTGTATTCGAGTGTCCTGTTTTTTTTTTTTTTTTTTCAAGAGTTTGTTTCCCTTGTAGTCTTGGAGGCGTTCTGCATTCCGAGTGTCATACTTTTTCAACACTGTTCGCTCCCGTGTGGTCTTGGCGGAGGTCTGCAGTATATATATATATATATATATATATATATATATATATATATATATATATATATATATATATATATATGTTACTATAATGATGGAAGAATTGTTAACCTGCACTTGTTTTCCCCAACTACTTAATTGTTCAACATTGTATTGTTTGGTCAATCAGTGGGTGATTGCATCTCTTATGAGATCCAAGGAAAGGTTGCTCTGCACAATTCTTAGCCACTGACAATGCTTGGGTATTGAACAGCAGAGCTGACCACTCAGACTGTTCCATATCTTTTGATCTCCCTTGCATCCTTGAATGGATCCTCAAGCATAGGCTCAAAGATTGTCTCTTACGTTTTATACTGTTTGCGTAATGCTTTTAGTTTTCAACAACTTTTTTCCTCTCCACACTTCTCTTTTGTTTAGTTCTACTACCTTTTGCTGGCTGTTGGATTCTTTTCGAACCCTTGGCGGTGGGAACACCACAGAATTGTGGACTGTGGTGTGTCTCTATCTGACGCCAAGAGCACAGACACAATCAGTCGCGTCTCCCTGATGAGTCCGATCCAGCGGACGAAAGGCCTCGGAGCAAGCGATACATATAGATCTGTTTTCGAGAGGGATTGCGATAGTTTCCTCATGCAGCTAGTGAAGAGTTTTTCATATTTATGATATACATTTTCCCCACTTGCTTCATCTTCAAATTTTTTTTCCCCTCTCAATTTCAAATCTTTGCCAAGTCATTACTGTAATGATGGAAGAATTGTTAACCTGCACTTGTTTTCCCCCACTACTTAATTGTTTAGCATTGTATGTTTGGTCAATCAGTGGGTGATTGCATCTCTTCCGAGATCCAAGGAAAGGTTGCTCTGCACAATTCTTAGCCACTGACAATGCTTGGGTTATTGAACAGCAGAGCTGACCGCTCAGACTGTTCCATATCTTTTGATCTCCCTTGCATCCTTGAATGGATCCTCAAGCATA
Organism: Conus betulinus; assembly: GCA_016801955.1. Lineage (NCBI taxonomy): Eukaryota > Metazoa > Mollusca > Gastropoda > Neogastropoda > Conidae > Conus > Conus betulinus. The sequence continues at coordinate 249,359 of JADBJO010000511.1, read as the reverse complement.
GGCTCAAAGATTGTCTCTTACGTTTTATACTGTTTGCGTAATGCTTTTAGTTTTCAAAAACTTTTTTCCTCCCACACTTCCCTTTTGTTTAGTTCTACTACCTTTTGCTGGCTGTTGGATTCTTTTCGAACCCTTGGCGGTGGGAAACACCACAGAATTGTGGACTGTGGTGTGTCTCTATCTGACGCCAAGAGCACAGACACGATCAGCTGTGTCTCCCTGATGAGTCCGATCCAGCGGACGAAAGGCCTCGGAGCAGGCGATACATATAGATCTGTCTTCGAGAGGGATTGCGATAGTTTCCTCATGCAGCTAGTGAAGGGTTTTCATATTTATGATATACATTTTCCCACTTACTTCATCTTCAAATTTTTTTTCCTCTCTCAATTTCAAATCTTTGCCAAGTCATTACTATAATGATGGAAGAATTGTTAACCTGCACTTGTTTTCCCCCACTACTTAATTGTTCAGCGTTATATATATATATATATATATATATATATATATACAACACAAATTGTTCCCTTCCCTTGTAGACTTAACGGAAGTCCGCGTTCTGTGTGTCATTGCTTGCTTGTTTTTTTTTTTTTTTTTTTTTTTTCTCCCCACCAGACTTTGTTCCCTTTGTCTTGATGGAGGTCTGTATTCTGCGTGTCCTAGTTTTTGAACAGTGTGTGTTCACTTGCATAGTTAGCAGAAAACTTTGTTGTGATCTGAAGTTTTCAGCAGAGTTTGTTCATTTATAGATTTGTCGGAGGTCTGCTTTTTGAATGTTCTAGTTTTTCAACAGTTTTTGTATCTATCGTCAACACAGCGCAGGCCTCCAAGGGTGGTTAAGGACTGCTCTAAAGGCAGGTGAAGACAGTGCTTCTCTGGGTCCTTTCCCAGCACCTTCGGGTGTTTCTTTTTCTTGGAAGAGGTATGCCTTCTCAGTACCTGGTGAAGACAGTGCTTCTCTCTGGGTCCTCCCCAGCACCTTCGGGTTTTTCTTTTTCTTGGAGGAGGTATGCCTTCTCAGTGTCCAAGTTTTTCCACAGAGTTTGCTCCCTTGCAGTCTTGGCGGAGGTCAGCATTTTGCTCGTCCTAGTTTTTTTTTTTTCTTCTTTAAAACACAGTTTCTTCCTCTGTAGTCTTGGTGGAGTCTGCATTCTGAGTGTACCAGTTTTTTTTTCTCAACAGTTTGTTCCCTTGCAGTCTTGATAGAGGTCTGTATCGTCACAATTTTCAGTAGAGTTTGTTTCCTTGTAGTCTTGATAGAGGTTTTGTGTCATCCTAGTTTTCAATAGAGTTTGTTCCCTTGCAGTCTTGAGAGTGGTGTGTGTCATCCTAGTTTTCAATAGAGTTCGCTTGTAGTCTTGGGTTAACAATAAGATCAACTAACAAATTAGATTTGTGTTGTTATTACGTCGAACTCATCAGGCTTCATGTTTCACTGTGTTTGTATTACACTGCATTTCATCGGACAATGTCATGTGTGTGCTGAAGTGATAACCACAGACAGCAAATTGAAAATGTCAGGAAAGATGGTACTCCTACAGAGATCAGACCGTACAGATCGTGACATGAATGTCCGTTCAGTTGGACTTCATTTTATCACTGGATATTTAACCAATAAAACCCTCTGCTTGATTTACCTTATTTCTGAAAGCAAAGAAAGTGCGTCTAAATCACAAATTAACGTCTTTCTGTTTTTGATTTCTTTGTTTGATACGCCTACTTCTTGCATTTAGTCCACTGAAACCATATTCATTGCATTGCTTCAACCACGCCCGAACTAGTGGGGGCGAACGGTAAATTCATTCGGTATATGCTCGTTCAAATTCAAAGTCATCAAAGCATTTTGAATAGTCATGGCTACC
>JADBJO010000511.1:237500-242500 GCA_016801955.1 Conus betulinus | reverse complement strand
ATGAGTTCGTCCTGGGCCACAACCCATTTTTTCCCCCCAAGTTTCGGCTTCGTTAAAATCGGCTGGGGGAGTTTGGCATAATTTTTGCTGACAGGCAAACCAACAACAACAACAACAAAAAAAAAAAAAAAAAAAATGCGGCTACACAAAACGTCCTTGGTAAGGTAATAATTAAACAAATAAATTGAAAAAAAAAAAACTAGCAAATGGATACATAACCAATTAACCAAGAAACGTAACCAGCCCACCCAACCCTTTCCCGTCGCCTTGCCCATCGCATTTCTCCAAAACACACGAATAAAAAGACTAACATTCCATTTTACAACATGCTCGGTGTACTTTGCCCAGCCGATCACAGAGGACCATTGCAGGGCTGTTACCATGTCAAAACCGACCATATTTGTCCTCCGCCCCTCCCCCAAGTTAATTTCAGACATCAAAAACGGCTTGAAACCGGATCTATTTCCCATATTTTAGATCAAATGAAAATTTACTCGTCTAAGGAAAAAAAAATCACATCGTCGTATCTGATGGAGCATTTCTGAAAAGGGTCTTCGTGTAGTCTCCTGTAAAGTGCTTTTGCCACTCTGATCTCAACACTCTACAAGAACAAGAGAGGTTCATCTTATGATGGGCACCATTGGCCCTCTTCACTTTTTAACAGACACAAGTTTGTGTAAAAGAAGTGATCTGTATGTACTCGGCACAAAACTATTTCTTCTGTGCAGCCATCAATGGCAGTTCACGGGCCCTGAACAAGTTTTATTACCCGTTTGTGTGTTCCAGTCCTCTTTCCAGAGGTCTTTACCATAACTAAAAACTGGATTTTAGGTCTGTGTAAAGGATAGATTCTCTGGGCAATTTTCTTGTGGCAGTTTTGGCGAGATTATCGGCCACCACATTGTCTTGAAAGTCCAAATGACCGAGAATCTTGTGATAACAATGCTGTGTCCATCTGAATTTAGACAGGTGTAAAGTTTAAAAAGAAGAAAGAAAGAAAAAAGGCTTAGGAGTTCGAGGTGGTTGATTTTATGGTCAGCAATGCCACCCCCCCCCCCCCCCCCCCCCCCCCCCCGAGCAGAAAGAGAGTCGGAGAGAATGAGAAAGTCCTTATACACAGACTGACCGATCGTCTTAAGTAGGGACTACCAGGACCAAAGTTGTGAGTTCAGACGTATAGGCGAGCCTCTCAAAGGGAATGTGTTTTTGTGACAATGCTGGGAAGAAGCAACTGAGTTATACGCAACAGTCGCAACTCCATCTTCCGGTTTGGAGCCGTCCATGACTATTCTTTGAAAGGATGGAAATTTAGAATGAAAGTCGGAAAAAAATGTCTTGTATACCAGAAACCTAATGGGCTCCTAGCAGAAAGAAGCGAGATCAAAGTGAATTTCCGGTGTTGAAAATGTCTATAATTCATTGTCTTTAAACTCAAAAGATCAGAACAATCTGAGCTCAAAGTCATATAGATGTAGAAGAATACGTCTTTCGAACGGTGGAATAAAAATGGGAGTTAAAAAAATATTTTGGAATTTTGGTTGAAAAACACAGTCATAAGCATGATTCTCAGATCAAGAACAAGAAGTTAAAAAATGGCTTAAAGTGAGTTTTCGTCCACGGTTGGAGGTAGGTGATAATCCCGCCTTAGCGGACAGATTGTACGCAGGGGTAGAACTGAACTCCCCAAAGTAAGACGAAGCTTTTGATGGTGTCAAAGAGCCAGACTTTCGAGAAGACGGTCTTGAAGAACTATAAACAGCTGAGTCATACCCAAAGTTTGGAGCGGATAACAGCCGGTTAAAGATGAAGAAGAGCTGTTCTATCTGCGCCTCAATCGTTGTTTGCTAAACTCGAAGAATATTCATTTTTCTGATAACTTGTTTGAACTTGATGTATGACTTTCAAAAGCGGAGTTTTTGATCGAATATAACCCTAAAGAATTTGGCCTCTTTACAGTTGAAATGACACATTTGTCCATCCGAGCTTTTGGGTCAGCAAAAGGTTGTCAAACTGGAGGAGGAGCGGATACACTGAGAAACTAAAACAATCTTATTCGACCCACTGTAGGATCTTTTTGCCGTAAATATCCAAAACTAGCTCATAAGCTGTGTTTTTCTTTAAGATTTCTTCGACATACTCCAACATAAAGTTGGAGTCGTGCGCCTGCATATGTGGTCCCTAGTAAATAGGGTACAAAGTTGAACGGACAGAACCGTGACCGTGGCTTACTGCGATAGCGCTATTCGGCACGAGTAAGGATGTATGCACGAGTGACAAAGTCCTTCTGGTCGATCAGCCAGAAATAGTGCTGGTCAGAGCGAGTGGACGAAAGTGGGATTTGTTGAATCTTTTTCTGGGGATTTTAAAAATTGGACTAAAATTAGTGCTATATGGCACAAGAGACGGAGAAGGACCAGAAAGAATCCCGTATCAAGATATGACCTGGTCGCTTTCGCAAACTAGTGTACAGGTTTCAAGATGTGTATTTGATAGCCAGAAAATTCATCAATATCAGGAACAGAATTTATTCCTGTTGGTATTTTGAAGAGGTCCCATCTGAGTTCACGTGACAGAGGAGTCCAAATCTCTTCAGGGGGGGGGGCCATTGTGTGAACTTTAGGAAAGCACTGCAGACATTTTCCTTTGAATTGTTTATCTCCAAAAGGCGCTCGGTATTTAGCGGATTTCCCACAGGAGCCCTTATTTGATGGGAAGAATGATTTTCGATGATGGTGGGAGACAGATCACAGTACTTGAACAGCTTGACTCCCTTCCTGTGACCGGGCCACTGTCTGCAAGTTTGAGGTGGTGGATAGCCGGAGTTTTTTTTTTTTTTTTTTTTTTTTTGTCTTTAACTTCCCTCATCATCTTTTTTCCTCCTTTTTTTGTCGGATTTGTTGCCCCCGGGAATCTTCTCTACTGTCACCTTATAGTAGAAATTCCTCCAAGATTGAACGCTTGCTCGTTATTGCAAAAATATAATGGTCGTGATTTTTGCTCTGAGACCTGCTTTTTTTGCGTTTTCTTTTCATACATACTTTGAACTTGCCCCCTATTTGATGGTCTGCAGTTGACACGGTTTCTTCGGTTTGATCGCTGTTTATGTTCGGATCTGCAACCCCCCCCCCCTTTTGTGTTTCTGGCATTTCAGATTTAAAACCAGGATGTTGGGGCGGTATACTTTGCTTCGGTTTGTCCTGAAGTTTGGTTCTGGAATAGTTGAACTTTTCAATGGCCAGCGTTTTGCTACAGTTGCTTCGACCGTTAGAATCAGAACTGTTAACAGAACCCTCATCTCCATAAGCTCCTTTTTGGATGTTGCATGGCCAAAAAACACAAATTTTAAATCTCCCATGTCTGGGTCACTGAATATGTCTTTGAGCTCCTCCTTGTGTAGGGTTGTTGTTTCGAAGTCTTGAGTGCTGATCTTCCCTAAAATAATTGGAAAATGTTTATGAAAGAAAATAACTAACTTAATACACCTTGAGTTTGCTCCCAGATCATCTAGAGCACCGATTTCCCTTTGAGACCGACACTCATTTGGTGTGAAACCTCTGTGAAGACTGTAGACTGAGGGATACCATTTAGCTCATGTGTGAAATGCGTGGTGAGACTGCGACCACACTTCTTCAGTACGGGACAAAGAAACACGCTTCTGCTCAGCTCACATTTGGATACAAATGGACGACCACTACACACAACCATCAATAACATTGACTCAGCTAGGCTATCATGTGCCATACTATGAACACGTTGTGTCAAACGGAAAGGGACGGTATCTTTTTTTGTTCTTTCAAGATTGTTCCTATCCACAGGAGGAGAGTCGATAGAGTACAGTTCTGAATGAGAACACACGGGATTGAATTCTTTACAAAACTACAACACATCCTATCATTTCAAAAACAAACATGTGTATAAACAACACAGCGCTGATCAAAAATCGAACACGATTATACCGATCAATCGGTTATCATGGCCCCAAACATTCAACACATCGTCACAAATCATAGAACCAGCCGCAAAAACTCACCGATCAATTTTACAACCCAACCCCGCTCCGGTTCTTTTGTGTGTGGACAAAAAGAACCCTTACGCAGATATCACTTCTCAAACAAGTTGCCTCTTGGAAATAGTTCGATACACAAACTGTTCAATATTGTCTTATATTCAAAACAATGTTAAAAAAGTCGCAAGAATGCCCTCGCTGTTATTGCCCCAATTGGTGTTTGCAAAAGTTCTTTTACTGCTCCCATCACATGTTTACATAAAGAGTCGGCAATGATTACAAACCGTAGTACAAAAATGTCCACCCTGTTCAGCCATGCGTTACACGGTATCTCACTATTGTATTTAGACCTTCCCCCTTCACCCCCCCTCCCTTTTTTTTTTTTTTTTTTTTCACCTTTTTTTTTTCTCTCCTTTTTTCCCCCTGTCCATTCCCTGTTTCATTGCCCCCCCTTCTAACGTAGTGTTCCCCTCTTTTTCCTTTTTTTTTTCCTATTTGCTTTTTCAAACCCCTACATAAATGAATCCAAATCCCTTTTTTTTCCTGACGCGAAATTCATCCCCTAAATCCCGGATTTCTTCTTTTTCTTTTTTTTTTTTTTCAATATTCATCTCCCCCTAAAAACCAACCACGCGTCCGCCTGCCGAATAACACCCCCCCCCCCCTTTTTCTGCCCCCCCTTCCTGTGTTGAATTAACAGTATTATCAAAAACTGCCCCTTACGCAGAAATCAAACGGATGTCTTATTCATATCATTCCGGAAACCAACACACAGTGTCCATCCTGCCGGTATAACACTTAAAAAAAAGGGAACAAATATTACAAAAAAAATAGGGGCGGGGGATGAAGTGGTTTTCTATGGTTATGGGGTATAGCGGTTGGTGGGTTTTAAGAGAACTGGGATTATCTCTGTGTGCAAGTCAAATAACAGTCTGCAGGTCAAATAACACAGTCTGCAGGTCAAAATAACACAGTCTGCAAGTCAAATAACAGT
>JADBJO010000511.1:220000-235000 GCA_016801955.1 Conus betulinus | reverse complement strand
TGATCACTTACCAAAAGTGCCTAGCAGTTTAACTGATTCTTCAATCCATGATCACTTACTTCAAACCATTGATGTTGACAAAATTTCCATCTAACAAACTAATATCTGTTACAGCGCACCTCGATGTACTTAATTACTGCTGACGCGGTTTAGCGAACGTGCTTCTTTGTACGATGGGGCTTCTGTTTCTCTCTCTGTGTGTTAGTGCTTACAAAAGATTGTGTGTGTGTTTTTCAAGTTTCTTCCCTTCGATATTGTAGTCAATCCTTATCAAAGAGTATGCCATTTGGTTTTGGACGTAGGGTCCATTTTTGGCGTGTTTTTTGTTTTGTTTGTTTGTACTGAATAAAAAAAGAGAAGACTTTGTTGTCTCATGTTCGCGTATTGTGAGTCATTGCAAACGTTCGTTGTCTCAGGTTATTGGAGAGCTAGTCCTTAAGAAAAAAGTTAGGTGTCTTATTCTGGGGAACAGCTTTCAACTATGAAAGTGCTTAAACGTCTCATTCTGATGTATGCCAGAGATTTAACACACGTAATGCCTCTCTGAGGGATTACGGTGTTCTTTTTAAAAAAAACGGTGTCTTCTTGGAGTTTATCATTGCAAGGAAGTGTGCTGTCTCATGCTGAGGTACTGTCTTCCATTAGAAAAAAATAATTGCTAAATCATTCTGGTATACCGTTTTCCATTATACCAGTTTGCTCCTTCATTCTAGAGCACTGTTTTCCATTACTTCAGTTTGCTGTCTCATTCTCTTGTACAGTTTTCCGTAACGTCAGTATGCCGTCTCGTTCTAGTTAACTGTTTTTCCATTACACCAGTTTGTTGTGTCATTCTGGTGTACTGTGCATCAGCTGGCTGTCTCATTCTGGTGTACTGGTTTTTATTACGTCTGTTTTGTCTCTAATTTTGCTGTACCGTTTCATGTTTTGTCTAATTTTGCTGTACCGTTTTTCATTACAATGGCCTGCTGTCTCATTCTGGTATACTGGTTTTCATTACGTCTGTTTTGTCTAATTTTGCTGAGCCGTTTTTCATTACAACGGCTTGCTGTCTCATTCTGGTATACTGGTTTTTCATTACATCTGTTTTGTCTAATTTTGCTGTACCGTTTTTTTCATTACAACAGCTTGCTGTCTCATTCTGGTATACTGGTTTCCATTACGTCTGTCTGTCTAATTTTGCTGTACCGTTTTTCATTACAATGGCTTGCGGTCTTATTCTGGTATACTGGTTTCCATTACGTCTGTTCTGTCTAAATTTTGCTGAGCTGTTTTTCATTACAACGGCTTGCTGTCTCAATCTGGTGTACCGTTTTTCATTAGGCCTGTCTGCTGTTCATTTTTGTTGTATTGTTTTATTACACCAGTTGGCTGTCTCATTCTGGTGTACCGTTTTTCATTACATCTGACTGCTGTCTTGCTTTGTTGTACTGTTTTCCATTATACTAGTTAGTTGTCTCATTCTGGTATACTGTTTTTTCACCACGTTTGTTTGCCGTCTTATTTTTGTTGTATGTTTTTCATTACACCAGTTCGCTGTCTCATTCAAACGTTAATTTTCAATTACATAAAATGATGTCACATTCTGGTGTACCGTTTACCATTACAGAAAAAGTTTGCTATCACATTCTGATGTGGGGTGTGTATAGAAAATGGGTATAATGTCTCTTTTTAGTCATTACAAAACACCATTCTGTCTCAGTCTGGCATGAAGAGGTCATTATCTTATTCTAGCGTTAGAAGCACGAGCGTTATCGCTACAGAAGAGCATGTTGTATCATTTACCAAAAGGCTTTCCCCTTGCAGCTCTCATACCGGCGTTGCGCGTAGGTCGATACAAGAGAGTTCTCGGTCTTCTTCTACCATGGTGCGGTACTTACAAAAAATCTGTACACGTCACATCGTTTGGGTTGTGGTCATGACAGTGACGTCACACAGTCATATGATTTAACCATTCTTCCTGGCATATTTGCGTCCTCGCCGTCACCTGTCATGAAATGGTCTGCAACACCACCTAGTGCAAGGATGATAAATCTCCTGCAGCCAAATTGAAAAAAAAAAAAAAAAAAGTAACAGAGAAGAAGAAGAAGAAGAAAGAAGAAGAAGAAGAAGTGCACTGTACAGTTTTTTGATCACTCGGCTCTTGAATATTCTACCCAGATACTGGTGACAAGACAACCCATGGCAGAAACCACTGCCGCTTCTCAGTGACGAATTTCTCACGCAGACCCAGTGTGACGACTGGCCATGCGCTAGCGTAATTCAACGACCTTGGAAACAGCTTGTGTTCAGCACTGACATGCTCCAGCCGACTTCAGTGTCATGTCGTCATCTTCAAGCTCCATGCGTGTGTGCCAATGTGCGAAATATATGATGAGAGAGAGAGGAGAGAGAGAGAGAGAGAGAGAGAGAGAGAGAGAGAGAGAGAGAGAGAGAGAGACAATTAACTTATAAAAAACCTAAGTGCAAACATGTTCAATGGACAGGACACCAAACCAATAATTACACACAGGCTCAAGGGTCAACAGTGCATACGTATGTACTAGTTTAATAACAGTGCAAACTGTCACAGGCTGACTGACTGCAAATTATCTAATGATCCAGTTTTGGTCGAGGAGTCCGCAGTAGTGTTGAAATATGTCTCGGGATACAAAACGCAAGTGCACGACTAACTGGACAGAGAGTAAAGAATTGTTAGAAGAGAGAAAGGGAAAGGGGGTGGGGGAGTCTGGATGGAGATGGGGGCAGGGTAAGGGGCGTGGGGCGTGGGGGGGGAGGGGGGGGAGGTATGGAGTGGGAAGGGAGAGTAGTGATGGTGTGCAGCTCAATAATAGCCGATTGCTCTACTTTTTTATGTGCAGGGCACAAACTGGTCTGACACCAAAACGAACACGAACTAACACAAACGAGTGCAGAAAAAAAAAAATCATGATCGATGCCAGAAGAAAGTTTCCTTCTTGCGATCTCGAATCTTGATTTAGGCCGAATGTCCGTCTCTCCCGCTCTCTGTGGGTCAGGAACTAAGTGTCAGGGACGTAAGGCTTAATTTAGGAAATCACCGTCTTCCGACAGCCCCCATGCAGCCGCCGACTTGGTGAGGCAGTAGGCAGCGTACGTGATGTGACTGATGTGAGACATCATTGCCCTCCGTCTCAACACAGATGGCGCGGACCACAGTCTGCTGCCGCCTGACAATGCTTAAACCAATGGGATTGTCTTTTTACCGGAAAATATTCAATGTGTGTTATCTCCCTTCAGCAAGCTGACTAGAAGACTCATGGGTGACTGGAAGCCTCATTTGTCAGCTGACGACGCACACGCCACTCTTCTTCTTGGGCTCACGGTCTCCACCACCGGCTTGCGCATGCGCCTGGGCGTGTGTCTTCCGCTTTCCCTGTGTCTGTTTTGAGTCCATGGAATGCTCTGTGGTGTACGGTTCTGAGTGACTGGGCATGTCGCTCTGGAAAGCACGAGGAAAAAAATTAGAGATGAGGGTTATGCCACTCTGAGAAAACAAAAAACAAACAAAAAAACAAACACACCATAAACCGCTGAAACAATTTTTCATACAAAGAAAATGAAACCTGGACTTATGGACCGTAATAAGATGTATTTCCATTCACTGGGTAGCAGACTTATAACCCAACTGTGTAATCGCTTGCTTCAGCTCGCGCCTGCAGTTGTTATTCTTTCAACTTTACATAAATTTTGTTGCAGTCGCAGGAAAATATGAAGACTTTTAACGGGGACAATTAACGATCTATTCGCGCCAAAGAAAGTTTTAACAGCTGGTTCACAGCCGTTTATTACAAATGTTCATCAAAACAAACTCACAAATCGCAAAATTAAAATCTGGCTCATTATTACTGTCTAGAAGAAAGAACCACCAAGAAGAGTCTTTGGTTTCTTTTGGCTACATTTAACCAAAACGCCCGTGACCTTTTCAGCTCCAGCAGTGACCTCACCTGATTTGAGATGACGACGCTGCCGTTATGTTGCTGGCGAATCCTGGCTGGGTGGTTGTCGTGGTGTGGTGGGCACAGAGTGTTGCTGTCAGATGCTGGGGAGGTGGCTGGAACAGCATGACAGTGCGTGTTGGCGCTGAGCACGGGGCGGATCGTGTCGTTGCGGAGCTGACTGGGAACCGGGGCAGCGGAGGACAACGAGGGCCGGTCTGTCTCTCTGGGGTCAGCCTGTGGGCGGACTGCACTGTTGCGGAGATGACTAGGGGCTGGGTCAGCGGACACTGACGAGTGAGAGTTGGACGGGGCTTTGAACGTCGTTTGTGACGTCGCTGTCTGAGCTGCTGGGTCGCCGTGCGCCGTGTTGCTGTGATCGCCCTCTCGGGCATCGGCCTGTGGGCGGACGGTAGAAGCAGGCTGAGGGGGGCTGCGGCTGTCTTCCTTACTTTCAGGGATGGAGCTAGGGGCGGATTTGGAGGAAGGGGAGGGAGTCGGCGGATGGGAAGAGGGTGAGGTAGAGACGGTGACGGCAGTGATTTCTATGGGGGACTGGCTGTTTTGGGGCCGAGCGCAGTCGTTGACGGGGCTGTGGCTGTCGGGGGTACGGTCTTGGTGGCCGCCGGGGTCAGCCTGGGCAGGCTGTGGGGGGCCTTGCCCGTTTTGGTGCTGCTCGTTCGTGACGTCACGGTCTGAGCCGCTGTCTTGCTGTGCCCCTTGTTGCTGTGACTCGGCTTGGTCCCCCGGGGGGTCTTCTGGCTTTGGCTGTTCTTCTGGGCGGACAGACAATGACCACGTCAACACACACCACAAAGACAGCTGTGGTCCCCCAATCCAGTTCCTGAGCGTCATCCACACCTTAAATACCCTGTCACTACATATGAGGATTCACAAAACAAACACACAAACAGAACAAAAGACATCCCACATAGAAACATACACCGATAATACCACACCCCTGTCCCTGTAATCCTCCGCCCCTTGAAATACATTGTCACAACAAACAATTTTAGAGTTTTCAAGAAATCAACAATCTCACACCCCCTTTACTATTTTTTTTTTCCCGAAAATTTTTAAGTACTTTGATGGTCCCTATTTACGAGAGTTACCAAGAAAACTACAACCCACGCCTCCTTTCCTTTATTTTTCCACAATTCAAAATACCTTGTCACTACACATGAGAGTTGTCAAGAAATCTGCAGTCCAACACACCCTTTCCTTCGAGTTTTTCCACAATTATCTTGTCAGTACGAACGAGGGATACTATCTACGAAAGCCACAACCCCACACCTCTTTCTCTTTAGTTTTCCACTCTTCAAACTTTATTGCCATTCCACTTGAGTGTTATCAAGAAACTCACAGTTCCACACACCCCTTTTTCCGTTGATTCCCCACACCCTAAAATACCTTGTCAGAACACATGACGGTTTTCAAGAAAATCACAATTCCGTGCTATTTTCTTATGAATCTCAATAGTTAAAATACCTTGCCACACAGCATATGTTTATTGTCATGGACATATTACATAAATCATGTTAGATTAACCACACTGCACACAGTCCTCGACTTCTGCATCACAGCACACAACTGATCATTTTGTGCATCAGACTAGGAGAAAAGCCCCATAGAAGCAAAACTAGCTCAGTTATATTATGTGCAGCGTTCATTGAACGGTTGAAAAAAAAAGTGACAAAAGGTGGGCGCCGAACAATTTTAACCTGGAAACTAGTCAGACTACTTTGTTAGAAGAAAAAGACCAGAACGTGGTACAATTCTAACCCTCCGAACATGAACATTTCTAAACTAAAATCTAAATGAACATTTTTAGGCTGTGCAAATAAAAAAAAAATCTAAGAAAGAAAAAAAACAAACACTACTGCCACCTCCCCTCCAACAACAACAACAACAACAACCCCAACCCCCCCCACACACACACACACACACACACGCGCGCGCGCGCGCGCGCGAATAAACTTCTTATTTATGGCGTAGCTGTTTTGGGAAAAGTAATACTCAGTAGTCTGATTAAAAAAAAAAGGACAACTACGAACGACATACCTGCTGGACTGACGGCAAGTCTGTCTATGCAGTAGCTATGTGCAAAAACAAAATGATCTTTCTAGTCTGTATTTTAAAAAAAACAAACAAAGAACAACAGCAACAACAACAACAAACTAATCCTGAATGGCAGTAAGAGCTGTGTTGTAGCTGAAAGAGAGAGAGAGAGAGAGAGAGAGAGAGAGAGAGAGAGAGAGAGAGAGAGAGAGACAGACTGAGCACGTACCCATGTCAGAACACTTCTGTCAGAGAGAGAGGTCATAAGTGATGAACACATGTCATGACACTGTAAAAGCGTCATCTACCTTGTCAGGTCACATGTCCATGTGATGAACACATGTCCCATGTGATTGAACACTTCTGTCATCTACCTTGTCAGGTCATAAGTGATGACACATGTCCATGTGATTGAACACTTCTGTCATCTACCTTGTCAGGTCATAAGTGATGAACACATGTCCATGTTTGAACACTTCTGTCATCTACCTTGTCAGGTCATAAGTGATGAACACATGTCCATGTGATTGAACACTTCTGTCATCTACCTTGTCAGGTCATAAGTGATGAACACATGTCCATGTGATTGAACACTTCTGTCATCTACCTTGTCAGGTCATAAGTGATGAACACATGTCCATGTGATTGAACATTTCTGTCATCTACCTGTCAGTCAGGTCATAAGTGATGAACACATGTCCATGTTATTGAACACTTCTGTCATCTACCTTGTCAGGTCATAAGTGATGAAACACATGTCCATGTGTCACGAACACTTTTGTCATCTACCTTGTCAGGTCATAAGTGATGAACACATGTCCATGTGATTGAACACTTCTGTCATCTAATCTGTCAGGTCATAAGTGATGAACACATGTCCATGTCATGGAACACTCACCTTTTGCACTCTCAAACAGGGCACAAGTGACCAGCACATTGAAAGTCGTGAGGAAACGAACCTTTCACGTAGTCACGTGTGATGCAAGAAGAACGATCTATTTCATGAATGTGTAGCCTTTTGCAGCGAAACAAAAGGTCAACAACTGGTGTGGATACATGTTAAGGAAAACTGTAACCCCGTTATAACTGTAACACAGAAGGTGGTATGCGCGTGCTGAACACGTTTTATAGGTTATGGTATATGTAACTGTAAAATTGAGACACGTATTTACAGATCAGGAAAAACTGTATTCTTTTAAATATGTAATAAGAAAACCATAAATGCTGAACATATTTTAGATGTGATGGAAGATTGTACCCATCTGCATGAAAACTGACGATGACATATACTGAGCACATTGACATGTGTCGAAAAATAAACCGTTCTACATTGTAAAAGCGAGGTTACCATGAGCTGATCATAAATATACGTCACAGAAAACTGGGTCGATTTTTAAATCAGTGGTAGAAGCTGCTCAAAATCGCCACTGTTTCTATCAGTCTTGGTTTTGTGGCCTGGGTTGCCATCCAGGTTGGTCTACTCACATACCCGTGCTAACAATTTTTTTTTCCCCTATTAGAATACGCTCATCGAAAGTAATGCATGTCTTAAAAGGCGAGTAAAACATCTGGTCGGCCAGGATGTACTTTCGTCCCCTTTCAGTGAGCTGGTGTGAGTACAAAGGTGAGTGTAATAGGCCTATCCTGTCTGGAGCCCAGAAATTGCAGTCTCCGTTGTGTACCGTTCTAAGAAGATGCCTGTGTGTGGCGATACACACTGACTGTTATTAGAGAGCTTGTGTTTCCAAGGAGACAATGTAACACGTAATTTACCATAGTCTAGCGCTATGAAAATATACTGCAGGAAAGTTTACTCAAAAACAAACAAAAAAAAAAAAACAAAAAAAATATGGCACGAAAACTACAAAGGAAGTTTGCGCCACGGATTTATGACTGAGCTGAAAACTGTACCATTTCACATTGTAAAAATAAGCTTACTAAAACAGGGCGATATGTACTGAACATATCTACATGTAAAACGGAATCATCTTGCTTGGTAAAGAAAGACAGTAACAGACAACACTACGAATTTTCATGACACAGAACATTTTCAGCCTTTACATTGTGGAACAAAATGTCGCCTTGCTTTGCTTATTGCACTTCCATATCACCAAAGTTAGAAACATAATTAATTCTACAACAGGTTATAGCGCAAACGTATGAATTCATACGAAGCCTGTAAATTCAAGAGATCATACCCAAGCAAAGAATAAGATTGGCGGAACAGTCAAAATAATTCGGACATCAGGATGAATTTTTTTGACAAAAATCAATACAAAAGCGTTACATTAGCAAAAGCGAAAATGTCACGGTTATACAATTGGATTAAAAAGGCATTTTGCAGCCTCGAAAGTGTTTCAACAAAAATAATGATAAAGAGAGAGAGAGAGAGAGAGAGAGAGAGAGAGAGAGAGAGAGAGAGAGAGAGAGAGAGAGAGAGAGAGAGAGAGAGAGAGAGAGAGAGAGAGAGAGAGAGAGAACGTTGCACACCACTAAGAGACTGATGTTTTTGTTCAGAAAGAAAACCGCAGTTTTTTTTTGTACTGAAGTGATGTTGGGGCCTTGAAGATGCGAAGCAGAAGAATGGCTTAAGGCAGAGGCGACAAGTGTGTGCGGAACGACACAGATCTCAAGCGTCAGACTGTTAAAAAGCACACGAGACAGAGCAGCGCAGACCCTAACCACAGTAGAACGGATCCTGGATCTGCCCTTTGATTCATATCCGCACCAAACTTTAATGGATTCGTCCTTTGGCCACATTCCATCTTTCCAAGCAAGTTTCGAGAAAATCGCTTGAACAATTTTTTTGCGTAATTTTGCTGAGAGACGGCCACACTAACAGGCAACAGATATGTGTGAAAACAAACTCCTTGACAAAAGCAGAAAAAAAGCATCATTTAAAGAAAAAAAAAAAACTCAAACGTGCACGCGTTTGATCAGGACTAATGCTTTACACGCCTACATTTTGTTTTGAGGAGAAAAAGCATTATCATTAAAAGAAAAAAAAAGGAAAACAAAATTAGGTGCAAGCCAAAAAAGTTTTTAAAAAAATTTATAAAAGAACTGCAAGGGGATGAGGGATTTGAAGAACACCCTGGGACTTGGGAGGATGAGGAGGATGAATGTTGCCGGTGGTTTGAGTGGTGGAGGGCGGAGAAGGAGGAGGAGGAGATGGGGCACCTGATTGTTGGGTCTCCTGCTGCTTCAGCTGTTCCTCTCGCTGCTCGTGCAGAGACTGCCACATCTCCCTGTTGTAGTCACAGCCGGCCCGCAGCGGGTCCAGCCTCTCCGAGATGTCCGCGAACAGCTGCACACCACCACCCACACCGTCAGCAACAACGACACTTAATAAACCGCCGCCACCTCCATCACCACCACCACCATCGTCGTCGTCATCATCAGCATTATCATTGTCATCATCATCGTCATCGTCATCATCATCGTCGTCGTTATTGTCGTCGTCATCATCATCATCATCAAAAAGAAATCACGGCTGTAATAGCAATGTCACACTCAGTTTTAAGATAGCTCAGCCGACCACAAAGCCCTATCAGGGCGGTCAACACGCAGATTCACAAATCAGACTGAAAAAAAAATCGTAAGAAAATGGTTGGAAATATTTCAACGCAATGAAACATACATAAAAATACCGTATTTGTGAATAACAATAACAACAATGATCATGACACAAAAAAATGAGTACAAGATAATGATATCAATGACATTTATAATAAGAATAAGTACATAATTAACAAAAATAATGACGGAACATATATAACTATATAACACAGTGTTGTATCCGCAACAATACTCTATCACACCGCACATTTCAAGAGCACAGTAATAATAATGCATGTACCCATACGTAGACATTCATATACATAACTGTCGCCCGAAAGTACACCCCCCCATTGCCAATGATAAGCTTAAAAAGAAGGGGGGAGGGGGGGGGGGGGAAGAAAGTGACCAGATTGTAATATCGTTAATTGTGGCAATAACATAATGAGGGGGGGGGGGGGAGAGAGAGAGAGAGAGAGACCATATTGTAATATCGTTGATTCTATGTGTCTATTGTATGGCATCTCACACCATATAATGGCACGTGATAGCAAAACACACACACACAGAATAGATATGTAGACAGATAGATATGTAAAAGAATAAATAAAATCGGCAATTAACTTTTGGACTCGCGAGTTTACGACTCTCGCCCGAATTTACGATGTACACATGTGCATATGGATGCTTTGAATCGAAATGTACTGTACTGAACTGTATTATTACGTTGTATTGTATTGCTCTGTACTGTTTTACATTGTATTGCACCGCACTGAGTTCATTGTATTGTCATCTAATTGTATGGTAATCGCATTTTATCGTATTGCATGCCTCTTGCATTGTATGGTCTTGTATCGCATTGTACTGTCACACTGTGTTGTATGGTATCGCACGGTAATGTTTTGTATGCATAATATGGTAGTGTTGTAGTGCATTGTATTGTATCGTATTGTGTTGTATTGTATTGTATTGTACTGATTTGTATGCTGTTGTATAACTTAGTCATTGCAACAGACTTCTCTCTCTGAAATCAGGATGTCCTTCCCCATGGGAGCTCACATCACTCATACTTCTTTTTTTTCTCTACGTGTATGTTTTTCTTCTTCATCAATCATCAACGTAGACTTTCGTTCAGGCTTTTGCCGGAAACAATTCTCTTTTTTTTTTCATGGAATCGTTCAAGCGCACCACGCATGGCAGCCCCATTTTACAGTTTAAGGAAGTCAGGCCATTATTTACACTGTTGTGGGTTTAGTTCACACGCACCTTGCTGGAGTCGAAAGTCATCCGGACATTGTAAATTGTAGTCTGTCGGTGATACATGCTGCATGTGTGTAATTGATACAATAATCTCTCTCTCTCTCTCTCTCTTCCCTTGTACGTATAATGATCCTATTCTAAACTACCTTTATTTTGTATGAACTGGAAGTAGTGACAAGCGTACAGAGCTCTCTTAACGCACATTTACGAAACTATGGACTCTTACTTTCATTCTAGTCAGATTTTTTTTGTCTTCAGCATTGCAGATCTAGTCAGCCCTATATTGTGTGCTTTTATGTGGATTTGATACTCGCTGATTCGTTTATGTAATCTCACTTCCATTGTTTTTGCTCTGTGTACCCGACATCTCATGACTGTTACGTATTTTTGCATTTCTCTGTGACTCAAAAGAATCAACGAGAATAAATCATTGTTCATTGAAACCGGGACTCACACGCTTGCTCAGCGAGTGTGTTACGCACGAGGCCATGGAATTCTTCGTTAACAGGTGCTGTACAGTAGAGAGTACGCGCGGTACAGAGAGCACTGAGTGAGTATCCAGCCAGAAAAAAGTCAGTGACGCCAGGCTTACTTCAGTTTAATGGTGATCAGTCTGGAAACCTCCCCCCCTGAATGGGATACACGCGGCGGCTAATCAGCGTTTCTATTCAACACGAGTGAGGATCAATAATAATCGCCATCATTCGTCGCGCTCTCACGGGGTATTGATTTGAGAACAGCCATTTATGTCTTTTAAAAAATATCAATCTTTCTGTGGCGAGAAACCATACCATAGAATGAGAGAGAGAGAGAGAGAGAGAGAGAGAGAGAGAGAGAGAGAGAGAGAGAGAGAGAGAGAGAGACTGACGGACAGATAGACAGACAGACAGACAGAGACAGCGAGAGCAAGAGAGAGAGAGAGAGAGAGAGAGAGAGAGAGAGAGAGAGAGAGAGAGAGAGAGAGAGAGAGAGAATCCTTGCTGAAATTTGTTTCGAATCCTGTCATTATCCATCAATTAAATACGGACAATGGAAGCAGTATCCAGTAATTATCTGGAAGAATCTCTTTCGTCAACGGGGTCCACCCGTCTGTGAAGAGAGCGAATTAGAGAAAAAAAAGATGAAAATAAACAAAGAGAGAGAGAGAGAGAGAGAGAGAGAGAGAGAGAGATATTCTCAGCTGCAGTTAGTTTCTGATTCTTTCATTATCCATCGATTTAAATGGGAGAGACGGAAGTAGCATACAGAAATCAAACGGGAAAATTTTTTGTCCTCTACAAGGATCGATCGGTCTTACGATGTCATAGGATCTTATGAACGCAGCTTTTCAAAGAGATGCAGGGTGGAAACAAAAAGAGAGAGAGCGAGAGAGAGACGAGACACAGAGGAAGAGAGAGAGAGGGGAGGTGAATAGGAGAGTAGGGGGGGGGGGGCATGCAGACAGAGGAAAGAACAGAAAACAAGGGGGGACGAGAGGCAAGAAGAGGGTAGTGGGGGGATGGGCTGCATAACGTAATCAGTCCAAAAATTGCACAACCCTTCTGTCTAAAGAAAACGTTTTTTTTTTCTTGTTTTCGTGTATCGCACGCGCACCAAAGATATTTCGATTTAGAAACATAAGATGATGAAAAGCAAATATATCCTTTGATTAGACGGAACTCTTAAGACCTGCCGCTGGACTCGGATGTCGAGGCAAAGCGGGAATCGATAAAGGATTAATTCGAGCAGCAACGTACAACAACGGCGCCATCCAGTATGATGCCACGGCAGATTACATTCTCTCTCTCTCTCTCTCTCTCTCTCTCTCACACACACACACACACACACACACACACACACACACACACTCTTAGAAGGAAGGAAGAAGGGGCATGGGGTGGGGAAGGGGCATTAATGACAGCGGCGTTTATTTACCGAAGAGCCGGACGTCCTGACATCAAAATGAAATCGATTTTTGGCATCGAGAGCCGCGAACTTTTAGCAGCAGAGCACTTGAGCCCACGTAAACATAAAGATGTGAAAACGAACTGTCTGTCTGAACTCGGCCCGCCTGGGCAATTGCACATCGACCACACTGGCTCCCTGAGTGGAACTTCCCCTTGCACACAGCATCTCTCTCTCTCTCTCTCTCTCTCTCTCTCCCCCCCCCCCCCCCCCATAACCTTGCTGCTAGACCTTGGGTTTGGTTTGTTTTTGAGCAGTCTTACTCTCCACAAATCGGGTTTCCGTGTCAGTTTTGAGTTTTACTCTAGGTCAGCCGACCTTCACCTAAGGTCCTTTCAGGGCTGTCACACGTTAAGAAAAGTCCTGTCCCCCCTCCACTTCCCTTCCTCTGTTAACATAAATGTACAGACATGATTATGTACATTAATTCATAATGAACTGCTCACATCCGTAAGGGATAGGAAAACTTCAGCGTGCTGACAGCATCAACTTTTTCACTTGATTGTTTCGCTCTCCGCAGATGATTAACCTGTGTAAATATGTATTAAAAGCAAAACAGAGAACTTTAAAAGTTGCCACGTGTTCTTTAACGTTTATGCTCTAGAAAAGAAGACAAACCCCATCTTCTCCACAGAGGACGGCTAAGTCCATCTTTCCTCCACAGCTGAAGATAAAAGCCATGTTCGCCACAAGGAAGGACACATGTGATCTGAGAACAAGAGAAACTGAGAAGAACACAAGACACATACACAGAGGAGAGCTAAAAGCAAGAGAGAGACAATGATTCAAATGCTCACCTTGTAGACGGGGGAGCAGATGGCGTCAATGAAACCTACTTGCATTTTGGGCAACTCGTCTTTCTTGTTCCTGTCCATCATAGGCTGCACACACACACACACACCACACACACACACACACACACACACACACATCAATTCTCACACTCCACCCCTGTGCCCTTGCCGTTTGAGTCGCACAGGCAAAGTAACAGTGGGCGATTCTTATTATAACTAAACGCATTGGTCAGGGATTGCCCCTTTTGACCATTTTCGGTGTGCAGGAATAAGGCAGATACGGGAAGATACCAACCAGAAAAGATTAAAAACTGTGCCTTACTTTGTGCCCTTCAAGATACCTTTGCAAATACGTGTGTGTGTGTGTGTGTGTGTGTGTGTGTGTGTGTGTGTGTGTGTGTGTGTGTGTGTGTGTGTGTGCGCGCGCATGCGCATGCGCGTGCATACATGCATACATGTGTGTGTGTGTGTGTGTGTGTGTGTGTGTGTGTGTGTGTGTGTGTGTGTGTGTGTGCGTGCGTGCGTGCATACGTGCGCGCTGTGTGTGCATGCGTGTGTGCGAATGTATGTGCGTTCTGTCTCTGTGTGTGTCGAACCTGCGGGCGTGCCTGTATGTATCTTACGCGCACGCGTGTTCGAGTATTTTTTATATGCATGAGCCTACAGCAGCTACAGCACACTTACGTATAATTCTCTGTCTCTGTATATGAGTCTATATAACACGTGAAGGGACCCCCCACCCCCCAAGCAAAGTATGAAATAAACATCCGACACAAAAAGGAGAATCTTAACTAACGAAGATGCTAGTGGAGGAAGAATCAATCGTGACTGCCCCAGCCGGCAATGTATATTCAGCCGTCACCACAGACTACTCACGATGGGCTGTTCCCCCAGCTGAGCGCGCTCGATGTCGCCCTGCTCGAAGAACTCGGCAGTGACCAACTGGGCCACCTCCTGCTGGATCTCCCAGGGCTTGGTGATGGCCGCCACGTCACACGCCGTCATCATCATGGCTCTGCAGGACAGCACAACACAACACACACAGCGGTTTTCTATCCAACTGCTCTAAGGGGGTCTTTTCTGTCAGACTGGAATTATTGGCGACCAGGGTAAGCCAGCTTAAAAAAAAGATTCCCCTCGACATGAAATGGCCATCGATTGCTTTGGCACAATCACACACTGTCCCTCCCTTGAGGAGGACCTGAAACAACAACAACAAACAAACAAACCGCAGACCGCTATTAAGAGCGTTGCTTTCTCTTCAGTTTCACTCCTTGCCTTGAAGCGGTTGCCAAGACTCCGAGATGACGCTGACACAGCCGGTAAGAGTGATTTTTTAGACCTTGTAAAAGAACTTTCAGTTTGAAATAAAACTGGTTCACCAGTTGTCATGACATGCAAACATCGATTTCCACATGCATGCTCAAATA
>JADBJO010000511.1:210000-217500 GCA_016801955.1 Conus betulinus | reverse complement strand
CGAGTGTGCGTACGTGTCGTACATGCGTGCGTTCGTACAAACGTGCAAACGTGTATGTGTGAGCGTGTGTGTACGTGTGTGCGCTGCGCATGCGTGTGTGTTTGCTTGTGTATGTGTGTGCATGCGCACGCGCATTGTGTTGTGTGCGCGTGCATGTGTGTTATGAGTGTGCCAACGTGCATACACGCGTTTGTGTCTGACGTTATGCACATGAGCCAGAGATATAGCGGAGAGAGAGAGAGAGGGGGGGGGAGGGGGAGAGAGAGAGAGAGAGAGAGAGAGGGGAGAGAGAGAGAGACGAGAGAGAGAGAGAGAGAGAGAGAGAGAGAGAGAGAGAGAGAGAGAGAGAGAGAGAGAGAGGGGGGGGGGGGCAGAAGAAAAAACGGGTAGAGGGAACGCAAATAATCTATATAACCAGAAAAAAACTTCCTCCTAATGCAAAGACATTCAATGATTTCCTCTTATTTCCTCACGAAAAGCCGACACTGCTTGAAAGAAAAACCAGGAACCAGGAGAGCAGTCAAGAAAATGCAATTAACTGACCTCCTCCTCTTCAATGCGACTCAGAGCAGGCGTTCGGGTCAATAGTGACAATTTCCCTGTAAAAAAGAAAGAGAAAATTGCACCGTCATTGATCTTCGAGACGCGTTTGACCCCAAAGACCGCAGAGCATTTTGCGAAACCCAACACTGCCGGCAAGCTGAAACGGTATTCCTTTGAGATTCAGCCAGCTTGGTGGGGAAAAAATGCTTCTGCATGAAAATGACAGAGCAAAACTTTCAACTTCTTTCACAATACGGAGATTCATGGGTTTGCATTGGAAACGATCATGTACGTCCATCGCTGGTGATGATGACCACTGTCCTACCTGAAAGGGGGAGGGAGGGTTTTATGAATCGTGAATCCCAAGGTGTGTGTGAACAGTCCAATGCAGGCCTTTCGCAACCATATTGGGCTCTAAATGGCAAAAGCAGTGTCGTGTCTTGCCACTCTCTCTCTAATTCTTTCTCTCTCATGTATCTAGTAAAAACATCCGCTATTGGCTGAATTTACTTCATATGGAGGAACACACAGACTACCACGCAAAGCTTATTACATGTTATATGGTCTCGACGCTTGAGGAGGAAAAATACAGTTGGGTTAGTAAAGCACATATTTGTCTTTTTGAGTCTGGTTTTGGTTTTTGTATGGTTAAATCACGGTGTTGGAAATGTTACGCAGTTTTTACGTTGTTTTCGTCAACGACTGGTTGACTGCCCTTGTCAAAAATGGTCAGACCACGTGCAACATATCGAGAAGTTTGAATTCTATGGAAATATTTGCAATTTCATTATTTGAAACATTATCTATCTTTAGAAATGGACAGGCACTTGAAGTTTATCATGACCAAACTCAGGTTTGGAATATCAGAATTAGCAGTGTTCACAAGTTCAGATACAAAACCATTGTTGACGACAATGACTTGTGTCCGCTTGTAAAGAGTCTCCAGAAAATGAAATCATATTGTTGTTCTTTGCTGTCCAGCGCAATGGAACATTAGAACTGAAGTCATTCTGCCAAAATTTCATAGGCAGCCTTCGTTATCTAAAATGACTATACTGATGTCGTCAACCTCATCAGAAGCTGTTCGAAATTTGTCTTTGTTTTTGTGTAAGGCATGTAAAATTGAGAGGAACAGCTACCTCTTGATGCTCTGAATTATTTGTGTTCGGTATGCTTTACGGTCATGCATATTTATCTCAATTCATTTATTATGTCCACTCACCTTTTCATAAGGGGCTAAGGCCTTTATGAATAAACTATCCGAATCTCTTTCTCTCTCTCTCTCTCTTTCGCTCTCTCTCGTGCGCGCGCGCGCGCGCGCGCGCGATATATTTTCTTTCGGTGTCCAAAATGCGCTGCCTTTTACCCATGGAAGCCTCTGTTGTGACGCTATTTCCGGAGTTGCTGTCCAATTCCCAAAAAGGCGTGATCTATTTCGAACATTTTCAGAGAGTCCTTGACAACTTTAGTATTCTTTTTTTTTTTTTTTTTTTTTTTTTTTTTTTTTTTTAAGACAGTGTTCTCCCGCTGACGTCTCGTTGTGAAACAGGTGCTTGGGAACTGGTTTACTGTCAGACACATTCTGACGACACGTGTTGTGGCACTATCCTGGACCCTGATTCTGAATGGACTGGAAGAAAAAATCCAGATAACCTTCACTAAATATTTCACATGGCTCTGGTCATCTGCTCTGTGCATTTTGCAAATGATGTTTAGGAACACGAACGCAAATTGAAGCATCGCCAAGATTCCGTGCTCAACATGTGGAAACCGATAAACGGCATAAACAATAATAGCGATCGGTCTTTTTTTTTTTTTTAATGCGTGTGTGAAAGTTGCGCTCAACTGGCATTTTTAACGTAAAATGTTATTTTTTTTTTTCCACTTTTCATTCAAAGAAGAATATCTGGCAAGACATCAGGCGCCAGTTACTTTAAACAATACAATGAAATCAGTTCAACGTGGATTGAGTGCGTAATTCCAGGCAGGGCCAGCTGGGCCAGCTGGCGTCACAACAGACGTGTCTGGCCCACCTCCTCTAAGCTTTCATCAGAGTTGTGTTGATTGAAAACATGTTTGTGAGAGATGGCATCGCAGTGCCATGGATCTTGTCCTATAATTGGATTTTTTTTTTTTTTTTTTTGCGATTTCACATAGACATGAGAGGTAGTTCAGTCTGCGTGTGTATCTCTAACACACAGTCACACCGTGATCTGAAGAGTTAATACGAATGAATAATGTTAAAGGCAAAGTCTGCAGTGGATTTCCTGGCAGAATGGACATTGTAAACGTGGGCATGGAGAGGATGAGTGCACTATGCTACTGGTGTGTGCCTGGTCACTTGTGCTCTGACAAAAAATTGACATGATAATGAAGATATTTCATAAGTAGCTTCACTAAAGGATTTCAAATCCTGTATGTTAAATGACTCAACCATAGTTCACACATTATAATGAACAAGACAGGTACAATACGGCACTATACGGTGAGCACTGGACAGTAGAATACAGATCAGACTGACTCGGTTTGATACTGATAACGGGACAGTACAATCGAACACGACGCGGTTAAAAACATACTTACACACAGTGGAAATACAACACAACAACAGACCATACCACAAAATGACAGTCAAAATACACTGACACATTTTCGGATCAGGTTATCTATGCTTCCGTCTTTTTTTTTTTTTGTCCTCCAACTTCCTATTTTCCACAGAAGAAAAAAATTAACACGACCCCCCCCCAACCCCTTTTATTTAGGTAGGGCTTCCATCTTCCTCTTTTTTCCCCCCATTATAAAAAAATGTCCGACAAGTAATCACAACTCTTCGCGCACCATGCAAGTCTGTCTGTTCCATTACCAATGGACATTCTCAGGCGGACTTTTCGTGTTTTGGCATTTGACACAAAGCGTCAGGGTTTCTTTATGTTTTATTGTTTGTTTGGTGTAGTGATACATCCACTCGGTGTGTGCCAAAAAAAGAGAACGGAAGGAAAAATGCTTCATCTTTGAATCAATATGAATGTACAAGCTTACGTATGTCCATCCACCTTCCCATCCATGCACGTATCAGTGGGCACATGATGATACTGACCTCACTGTTGAGGATCATGATGCAGTGGTCAAAGTGGTGATGTTCCAGAACGGACGTGCTGTACAGCATGGCCAGTGGAGACGCCACTCTGTCACACAGTATAACCACCACCTCAGGAAATGTTCTCTTCATCAATGCGAAGAGAGAGAGAGAGAGAGAGAGAGAGAGAGAGAGAGAGAGAGAGAGAGAGAGAGAGAGAGAGAGAGTGTGTATGTGTGTGTGTGTGTGTGTGTGTGTGTGTGTGTGTGTGTGAGAGAGAGAGAGAGAGAGAGAGAGAGAGAGAGAGGAGAGAGAGAGAGAGAGAGGGCATATGTGTCCATGTATGACAGTCTGCATGAGAGCTAGAGCTACATTCCACGTGAACCGGAACAAGGAGGCAGGCAGTATCAGCGCTGTGTTACGCACCATGTTGATCAACACTATGTGGAAGGCAGTACGAGTGCTCTGTACCATGTTTATGAGACTTTGTGGTGGGCAGGCCAGAGAAAACGAGGACGACCCAGGATGAGCTGGCGACAGACAGTGGGGAGAGACCTCAGACTCGTTGACAGAGGATGGAGGGGCACTAGCAAACTGGCTGAGGACCGTGCACAGTGGAGCGCCTTGACTGCCTCATGTGTCGCAAGACGCGGGAGCATCTAAGTGTAAAGTAAGCTGGCAGTATGAGGGCTAGTAGCTGCTGTATTAATCAAGACCGTGTGGTAGGCGAGTAACATACACAGCTGGTTAAGGCTGTGAAAAATCAGTTTGCGAGAGCTTCGTGCGCAGCTGATTAAGCCTTTGTAGCAGCAAGACCGACACGTCACGTACAAAGCAGTATGACAGCAGCGTATTAAATTAAGGCTTTTTGAAGCGGTCAATACGACAGTTAAACGGGACGCAACACAATGGTAATGTACCCAGCAGTATGAATTCGGATACACTTTGCAGTGTCAAGGCCACATAGCAGGCAGTGTGAAGACAATATGTAAAGGCATATGATAACTATGAACCTGGCAATACGAAAATTAACCTGGCAATACGAAAATTAAGTAACAGTACGTATGAAAGTGGCAAATCAGGAAGTCTGTAGGCTACGCACCACACGATATAAGATCTGTGTAAGACGAAAGCTATGTCACAGTAGGCAGCATGAACATCATGCACCGAGTAGTGTGAAGGCTATGCACCAAGGTGCATGATGTCAAAGTAGCAGACAGCATGAAGGTTAAGAATCAGAATACAGATTAAATGCCAGGCGGTACAGACGCTATACACACAAGGAAATGTGAGTTGTGTGCACTCACTTGACCTGGAAGGCGTTGTTGGTGCCCCTGTGGTCCAGGTCGTGACACAGGCAGGCAGCCAGTAAGGTGAACACCTCCAGTCCCTCAAACACAGGCCGCAAGTGTCCAGTCTGTCATCACCACACACACACACACACACACACACACCACACACAGGTTGACGGGTCCAGTCTATCAACATCACACACACACACACACACACACACACACACACACACACACACACACACACACACACACACGTCTAATATCACAACAGTGGATAGACGTTAAATGAAACACACACACACACACACACACACACACACACACACACACACACACACACACACACAGTCACACTCACAAACACAACCACACACCAATCACATCAAGAATGAGTTCAAAGCGTCCTGTGTGCCACACCCCCTCATCCCCATCACCCGGCATCCCTCCCACCCCCCACTTACATGCGTGCACACAGACTCCAACCATACAAAACATGGGTTGAAAGCCATCCGTCTGCTAACGCCACACACACACACACACACACACACACAGAGTCACATAAAAACACACACACACACACACACACACACACACACAGAGTCACATAAAACGGGTAAAAATGTACACACACACACACACACACACACACACGCACACGCACACACATCAAACATGGATTAAAAATGCAGCGTCTGCTAGCATCACACACACATTCACCACATTAAACATGGCTAATAAATGTCGCTTCTTTTAACACCACACCCACACATCACACTAACCAATAACAGGAAAAGCAAAATACAGTGTAGATGCATCTTCCTCGGAGACAAATTCAATGACTATCCACCCAATCAGCAACAAACCAGGATGCATTGGAAATAAATGAACCGCAACAATAAGACCCGGGCAGCCAATCAATGAGGAGGCAGATTCAGCCAATTAACCATCTTCCTCTCCCTTCCCTGCCACCCCTAAAACATTCATGAAAGCAGCCAGCGCCACCAGACAGAACCATTCCATGTGGTAACTTACAACAAGGAAAATCTGGCCGGGCATATGGACGATAGTCATTCCACCAATCACAAGGATGTTCACAGCCCTTAAGCCCACCATACAGCCAGATAACATCCCCTGAGTTATCATCATCCCTTCACACAGCTGAGCCTTGATATGGCCCTTTGCGGTCGGCTGGGCTATAAGCAACATTACCTCCTCTCATCTCCCTGGTGATCCCAAGCCGCGTTTGCTGAGGCAACACCGATGATTCTAGACAACTCTCTAATCTCCACCCCGCTCTGAAGCGCAGGGAATGTATTCACATCAGGTGTGTGCTTCTGCACCAACATATGATGAACATCAAAGAAGGTGAACTAGACCTATAGCCAGGACAGCGCGCAGGACCCCCCCCCCCCCCCCCCCCCCCCGCCAGGTCTGACAGATCCTGGACCCATCCTCTGCCCGGTTCCCTACCAACACATAACGGGGGCAGCCTTGGCCCGCATTCCGCCTTTGTATCATGTTGTGTTAAAATCGTTTCAATAGTTTCTGCGTAATTTTACTAAACGGATCCTGGATCTGGCTTTTGATTCGGATCCACCATACGGATCCGCACCAAAATTGAACGGTGTCCGTTCTCGGACCACATTTGATCTTTCCACCAAGTCTCGTTAAAAAATCGGTTCATCAATTCTGGAATAATTTCCCTGCATCTGCCTTTTTATTCGATCTGCATCCAAGTTTAATGGTCCCGTCATTGAGACACAGTCCGTTTTTTTTCGCCGAATGTCGCTGAAATCAACATCTCCTTCGGCTGATTTGAAGGACGAGAATTCATACAGGTGAGGTCATTCACATGAAAAGGCATCACTACAGATAGTTTCACTTCTTTGATACACCTCGAGTAAACATCCGACACAGGTTTGGATGACGGACTAGGGGTTTTATATTTGAACATATACACGCACCCGCACGCGCGTGCACACACACAAACGCCCGCACACACACACACACACACACACACACACACACACACACACACACACACACACACGCGCGCGCGCGCGCGCGCGCGCAAACAAGTTCAGGTGTATCCATAAATGCAATATTTCTACACACACACACACACACACACACACACACACACACACACACACACACACACAAAGTTCGTGCGTACACATGCATGCAATTTTACTATCATTTCTACGTACAAATCATGCAACACAAACAAAAGACACAGACTCAAAGGAAAGAGTCATAGGACCACAAACAGACAAGAGAGAGAGAGAGAGAGAGAGAGAGAGAGAGAGAGAGGGTGGTGGTGGTGGAGACAGAAGACAGATAGACAGACAGACAAGACAGACAAAGCAAGAGGAAAGAAGAGAGAGGCCGGACCACTCACAAAGAGCATGGTAAACATGGTCTGGCAGACGTTGAAAGCGTGTCTCCAGTTGTGATAGGTGACGGGTCGATAGTTCTTCTTCACCGTGCACAGCCAACGGCACATCACCTGGAACCACGATATCATTCCCCCCCCCCCCCACCACCATACACATCACCACCATAGTCAGAATGACCGCCCCCAAC
>JADBJO010000511.1:200000-205000 GCA_016801955.1 Conus betulinus | reverse complement strand
ACTTCCTGCCATCATCCAGCAAAGGATCTCCCTCCACTCAACCACGGTAAGAAGCCGTCAAAAGGACAGGCTGCAAGAAAACATTGTGTTCGTTTCTGCGTCACCTGTCACCCGTGAGCAACGGCAAAGTAACGTTCATCAACACACAAAACAACCACAACAGTAAAATCGCTGTACTTCACACAATGAAAAAACGACGACAGGAAATCTGTAGTTTAGTAACTGTCAGCCGGTTGCTTGATTAACCGGTCAGCTAACCAACCCAATGAATTAACCATTTAGCTAACGAACCAGTCTCGTCTTTATTTTTCTCTTCAATCAATCATTCCACCAAACCATTCCATCGATCCATTTTTCTACAAACACCGTTTCTTTTAATCTGTCTCTAACACACACACACACACACACACACACACACACACACACACACACACACACACTACGGAGAGCAGTCCATATGTTGGAAAGGAGACAAACAAACAACACATACATTTTTCAAACAAACAAACAAACAAAAAAGAAACATCAGTAGCAGTCATAGTAGCAATCGTCCACAACCACACAGCTGACGTACTTCGATGATGTTGGCGTCGTTGTCGTTGAAGGGTTCCCCCGTTGAGCTTGTTGATCAGCTGTGTGACGCCGATGATGTTCTTCTCGCTGTTGTGAATGGGCATGCACAGCACGCTCCGTATGCGCTTCCCCTCCCCCTCGCCCTCCTCCACC
Organism: Conus betulinus; assembly: GCA_016801955.1. Classification (NCBI taxonomy): domain Eukaryota; kingdom Metazoa; phylum Mollusca; class Gastropoda; order Neogastropoda; family Conidae; genus Conus; species Conus betulinus. Next base: position 204,274 of record JADBJO010000511.1, on the reverse strand, counting down.
TAACGACAGGCCATCCACGTGTACCACTGGGTCATCATATGGTCATCATCTATGGTTGACGGTTTTAACTGTTCGACGGGACAGACATCTATGGCCCTTTCCCCAGGGCATCAGTTTAGACATTCTAACGCCCGCAACAATGCAAAATTTCCGTGGGACAAAGTTTAAGGTCTATTCATACATAACTTGCATACATAACCCCCAGCCATCAGTTTAGACAATTCTTAACGCATACAATTATTCAAATTTTCCATATAAACTTTCTACGCCACATCCATATCAACAGACCATACATAACAATGATCAAGTTATCCATAGGATAACATCTAAACAACATCCGCATTAGCACAATCCTCACCAAATGACAACGACTGACTGTTCCATGGGATGAACGTCAACACCACATCTACATCAAGACAATCTTTACCACATAACATTTGACACAGTCATGGTGTGAACATCAACACCACGTCTACATCAAGACAATCTTCACCACATAACATTTGACACAGTCATGGTATTAACATCAACATCACGTCTACACCAAGACAATCTTCATCATACAACAAAGTGTAATTCTTGCGTGAACAAACATCAGTGTCAATACAATCTTCACCAGGTAACGTTTGACTGCCCCACTGCATAACCACCAACAGCATCAACACCACATCCACGTCAATAAAATCTTCATCACATCGCAACGTTGAATTCTTCTATGGATAACACATCAAAGCCACATCCACATCAATACAAATCTTCACCACATAAGATTCAACTATCCCCATGGATTAACACTAACACCACAGTTACTTCAATACAATCTCCACCACATAAGATTTAACTATCCCTTTGGATAAACACTCACACAAACAGTTGCTTCAATACAAATCTTCACCACATAAGATTTAAACTACCCCATCGGGTAAACACTAGCACCACAATTGCTTCGATACAATCTCCGCCACATAAGATTTAACTATCCCATTGGATAAACGCTAACACCACAACTGCTTCGATACAATCTCCGTCACATAAGACTTAACTATCCCATTGGATAGACACTAACACAACAGTTGCTTCAATGCATATCTTCACCACATAAGATTTAACTATTCCATTGGATAAACGCTAACACAACAGTTGCTCCAATACACAACAGTTGGTTCAAAACACATCTTCACCACATAAGATTTAACTATCCCATTGGATGCTTTAACTATTCAACGGGATGAATTTCAACGCCACATTTGCGTCAATACAAATGTCACCACATAACAACGTTTTACTAGCCCATGGAACAAGCATACCCCCCCCCCCCCCTTTCCGTAACATGGGCATCCATATCAATACAATCCTAACCGCATACAGAACGGTTCACTATCCCATGTTAGAAATACCACATCTCCTCAACCCCCTCCCCCCCCCCCTCCCCCATTTCTGCAACACTCACACAAAACTGTCAGGAAGTCCCACGCCGCGCCAACTACCTCATATCAAACCGAACGGGGTTTGTGACGACATGTGAGACGCAGCCAGTCTTGTCAAGCTCGGTGACTTGTCTGACCAGGTTTTTTAATTGAATTGAGAAGAATTAGCTTAAACTGATGCCACGAGACACTGGGAGTGCCATTCTCCGTTCACTCACACCACCTCCACTCCCTTCCATACAAACACTACCACACACGTCCACCCGCCTACTCAGTCTGCCCCACCCCAACACACACACATACACACAAGCAAAACCAACCAAAATAGACACTGATGAGTGTTATCAAATTCTGTTAGTAAATAGAGAGAGAGAGAGAGAGAGAGAGAGAGGGAGAGAGACAGAGAGAGATTGAGAGAGAAAGAAAGACAGAGAACGAGAGAGAGAGAGAGAGAGAGAGAGAGAGAGAGAGAGAGAGAGAGAGAGAGAGAGAGAGAGAGAGAGAGAGAGAGAGAGAAGAGAAAGGCTCTTACCGGGCCCTCGCCAAAACGACCATCATCATTTGCATCCAGAACGTTGACAGGCTGAAAGCAGAGCAGCAGTGAACAGACTTTGAACAGACACCGTCAGACGGTAATTAATAAGGCTTTCGAACGAACATTGTCAGATGCTAAGTCAACAAACGTTTGAATGCACTGTTGTCAGAGCGTGAGTGAACATCATACAGAGCGGACGTTGTCAGATTTTTTTTTCAATGAACATCTTCAGATTTTTAGTTCAAATTCTTCTGCAGGGATACTGTAAGAGTGGCAGCCATAATTCTTCTAAATGGATGCTGTCCGATTCAAGGTAAGCATTCTTTTTAATGGATATTGTAAGTAATTCTTCTTTTGAACGAGCATTTTCAAATTGTAAGTAAAATTCTTTGGAAACGGATACCAGCACTATCTAATGACAGATACATCTGCGGTGGTGCGTCTAAAAATTGAGTGACACCCTCTGGGACGCATACGATATATGGATGAAACTGGACAGTGTAATTTCCGCCCTCGATTGGAGCCCAGTGACTGATAAACACCGGGTAGGAGCCGGACGGGGCCTAAAACAAACCACAGTAATACTGGTTCTGCACAGGGTTCGAGTCCACGACCTCTAACCACATTCCCTCAGGTTAAAGTTAAAAAAAATTGTTTCAATCTTTTCCTTCATTCCTTCTTTCGATTTTTTTTTGTTCATTCTTCTCATCTTCATTCATTCTTTCCATCACTGTACCTTGTCTCAGTCTTGAGCACTGAGGCACGCCCTAGCAACATGATGTATCGACAGTTCAGTGTATGGGGTGAGCATGGCGAACGTTTCACAGGTTTTGTGAGTGTGTGTGGCCTCTACACCTCTCAGACAGTCTAAAAGACGGACTGTCGGGATTACTAAAACATGGATCTCGATGACATCAGACATTTCAAGTGGACTCTCTCTCTCTCTCTCTTTCCCCCGTCTCTCTCTGTCTCTCTGTGCGCAGATTTTTTTAAAAATGGGTATTCATCAGTTTGCACTCATGAGCACGCACACTAGAGAGAAACAAAGAGAAAGATACAGAGAGAGCGATGGAGTAAGAAAGCAGACGAAAACAAAAAAAAGGAGGGAGGGAGGGAAACACACACACACATACGCGCACGCGAGAAACACACACACACACACACACACACACACACACACACACACACACACACACACACACACACACGTAACAACACACAGAGACACGCAAACCACACAAAGACACACCCACGCGCAAACACACACACACACACACACACACACACCACACACACACCAAACACACCACACACACACACACACACACACACACACACGCTCTGGGCAATATGAAAAGAAGCGCACGCATGTATGCTTTCTTCTGAACCACGCGAATGCCGTCGCTAAGATGATGGTAACAGTGTATATTCGCCCTAGAGGCACTGTTGGGATCACTCCCAATATTGGGGCCACTTTCGAGGGGGGTGGGGGGAGGTGTTGGTCTTCGCTACCCCCCCCCTGCTACCATTTACCTCTCCTGTCGTGACGGCGAACTTGGCAATGTAGGCAGTCTTGGATGAGCCAGTTCTTGAGCACTGTGAAACAGAAAACGACAAATGCACAGAGAGAGAGAGAGAGAGAGAGAGAGAGAGAGAGAGAGATGAATGAATGATGAATGAAAGGTTTATTGCGGTAATTTTTCCAAAGCCCTTTCACAAGGATGGGAGATAAAGGGGGTAGGGGATGTACATAAACAACAATGGGAAATAACCATAATCGATACATAACATCAGAAAAAGTTTATCGTGTAGAGGAATCCAGATCACGGAAAAACATAGAATTCAGTTATCAACATCGAACATTAATGACAGTCAGAATCTCAAACCGTTTATGAACAATAGCGATGAGAGAGAGAGAGAGAGAGAGAGAGAGAGAGAGAGAGAGAGAGAGAGAGATTCAGATTCAGTCGACGTTTATTCTTAAAGGGCAAAGCCCCGTAGCTGAGGGGAAATACACCAGCAAAAACATTGTCACGTTATGGTACGTAGCACTTCGCCTTTGAACGCTTCAAACATATTCACAGGCAAAGACGTAACAGTTTAATCGCCTTTTTACGACAACAGTACGATTAATTTGAACAGTCCTGGGTTTTTAACATGCTTGTATGGCATGAATTGCTTCCTGATAAAATTTATCCCTGGGCGCCAAAACACAAAATGAACTTCGTCATCGATTGAATCCCGACATACTGGGCATTTCAAAGTGCGATTCTGTGTCTGTCTATAACGATCGTAGTGAACATAGAAAAGCT
>JADBJO010000511.1:185000-195000 GCA_016801955.1 Conus betulinus | reverse complement strand
TGTGCTGAAATCGCCGACTGTTCCACTGATTTTCTCGCCGAAGTTTCAGTTTAAAAAGACACATACCACACAAAAAAGTCATATCCGCTACTAACACAATAGACAGTCATTGTCTCTTCAGGATAGAATGAATAACGCCATTCGATTCCTCATCACCAGAATATCCCCCCAAAAAAAAACAAAAAAAAAAAAAAAAAAAACCAACAAAAAACCCTGCAATGCTACGAGTACAAACTGCAAGAATAAATAAAAGCGTGTGACAAATTTCAAGACCAAAGACCAGTGAAAGAACTACAGTGGGGAAAAACTGGATGAGCGTCGGTTTAGGAAGATAACGAGGACAGGAGTACACGGCGACGAAATAGAAATGGCCGAGTCATGAGGACAGACACTGAAAGACAGAAATAATCAGCCAGGGAAAATGTAGTATGCAATTCACCTAGTAAGTGCAGATGAAGTGGTGTGGACGTGGAATTAATGGCAACACAAACGAAGACAGCTTAAGGCAGGTACGTAATGAATGCTTAGCGAGCGCACGCAACGATCATACGTACAAAACGGTTAAAAAAAGGAAGGCACAAACTGTTCGAGTCCATCCATTTCATTTTAAATAATCAGACTCATTCATCTAACACTGGGTAATTTTGAAACACAAAGAAAAGATTACCCCCACCCCCTTAAACACACATGCAGATATCTCTCTATCTCCATCTCCAAGAGGGGGAAGGGGTGGGGGCGGGGGGGGGGGGGGCAGGATGGATGCAACCTTGGGGAACCCCCTTAAATATTCTTGTTGTTTTAGAATAACGTCCCTTAAAGAAAGCGTTATGACGCCTGTAAGCAAAAATCAATAATCCATGAAACGGACATGGGAAGTGGATTGAAATTGGAAAAAAGAAGAATTTTCTAGGCTGAATTTGAGCATGAAACACTGAACATATATCTATAAATAAAATTCTTATATGGGCGCCTGACATTTCAAGATGTGATGAAACATGGAGAGAACACTGAGCACAAGTAACGAGGACATACCAGGAAGCTAACGATAGTAAGCATGGGATACTTAATGGAGACATAGAAAGCGCATACAGTTACTGAGAAGATGGAAAATACAGACAGTAAACGAGACCATGCAAAGCACAGAAAATAATGAAAACATGGACACCTTGCACTCTCAAGGCGAACCTAGAACTTTGGCTGTTGAGCATTAAGAGACAGTTAGCCTTCCACAGGCTTTAAGATGAAGTGCAAGGTGGTTCAGCTACAGGTCAGATCTATGGACGAGGCGACAAAGTTGGATCAAGTAATCAAAGACATGGATGCCTAGAACATCAGCAGCCAATGACTAAGCGAGGTTCTGTGGACAGACGATTCCAAGGCGGAGAATAACCTCTGGATGACAAGACAACATCCATCATGAAGCTGTTACCTTCATCCTCGACGGCTAGGTCAAGGGGGCACTGTTTGAGTAAGCACCGGTCAATGATTGACTTTTCAGAGCGAGATTCATCGTCTAGCATGCCAAAAAGTCTCCATCATCCAGTGCTGTGTACCCATCAACCAGCATAAGGACTCCAGCAACGACGAATTCTGCATTCACTTAGGATACGAGGGACAAAATTCCGCACCTGGATTTGAAGGTCGTCACGGGGACCTGAATGCTACGACAGGCCGAGACAAGGCAGGGCTTGAGCCTGTGCTGGGCTGCATGCATAATGGAAGACGTAGCGACAATGGCGACTGTTTCATTTAATCAGATGAGTGTAGGGTTATCTCAAAGAGACCATGACAGCAGCGGCAAAACTGTTCTTAGTTAGCAAAAACCTCTGAGAGAAGACTGGATCAGCAGTTGTAGGTGGGAACCTTATTACTGAAAGGAAGAAACTGTACCATAACCGGCACGATTGTATGCCACAAAAAACAGCCTTCATCTAGGTCTACACCGAGCAAGACTGGGAAGTCAACCACAGCGCTCCCTGAGACAAAAATGAACGGCTGAATGTCCATACTGATGCCGAGGAGGAGATTGCTATTCGCAGCGATGTGAGGTCCGTCTACCAAACCGTAAATTCCACTAACACACCTCTTCAAGATCTGGCTTAATCAAGGCACAGCATGGACGACTCCTGTCTAGTGGCGAGATTGAGTTTGTGAACTGGGCGGAACACTTCAGTGAATAACTCAGCCGGCCCCGACCACATACACCAGTCCAGCTTGGGGACACTACCACTATCCTCCCTATCCATACATGGAACACCCCAGCAGAGGACATGAGCAAAGCCCTCAGGGTGTGGAAGAAAAACAAGTCACTAGGTGTAAAAGACAGTAAGGCCGACATGCTGGAAGTTGGCGGTGAAGCGGCCGTTCAACGGCTTCTGACGATATGCACCGATGCACGCAAGACAGGAAAGTGGTCAGTGAGGTAACCTGTATCCAAGGACAGAAAATCTCGCCGACTTCGCCAGTTGGTGGGGGTAAAACCAACTTTAATGTCAATCCTTGGGAAGGCATATTACTGGATGAGAGACGTCGATTATGAGCTGCAAGAAAAAGAAGGCTAGCTGCTGACCATTCGTGCAGGGAACAGATTTTATAATCTGTCGCATCATCGAGAAATGCCATGAGTAGCAGGCCACTCAGGGATCCGATTTATTTTATTGATTTCAGCAAGGCGTTGGACAGTATTCACAGACCCTCCTCGTGGAAAACTTTTCTCTCCTGTAGTATTTCCGAGAAAAAACCTAGCCAAGTCCCCAATAATAAAGGGTGCCTACGCAGTACATAACACCTTTATGCACAACGTTTGACGCCCACCCTCCACAAATTGGAGCCCTGACCATTTCGTTGATGTATCCTAACTGCCGCTGCTGTTTTCTGCTGTAATAAAACCGTGGACGGGCTCAGTGATTGGCTTCAAGTGCTTACTGGTGTGCTTGAGCACTGCAGAATTTCAACGATCCTTTTCGCCGTGTCCTGAAAAAAGCAATCCCCAACAAAGGCGATGACTGCGTGCAGGACGCAATACGCCAACGATAGGGCCATGTCAGAGTGTTCACAATGCCTGCAAGAACTATCGGTAAAGCTGCACGACAGCTCGGTCTGGGTATTAGCGAAAAGACGACAAAACCCATGATATCAGGAGACTATACCCCGTTAAAAAGACATATTCACAGAACACAATAAGTCTGTCGTCGTCGAGGATTTCAGGAACCCGGGAAGCTCAATCATCAACCAATATGAAAACGAGCAATAAGCAGAACTGTAAAACAGGAAAAGCCTTAGAAGCAATTAACCAACTAAGTAAAGACTGGCAAGATAAGAACGTTTCACTGAACACCAAGTTGAGTAATTACAACTCAAATGTGCCGTCAACCATATTGTACGGCACGAAACATTTGTCTAAAACAGGAAGTCGACGGTTTTGATGTAAGACATCTTAAGAGAGAATATGAAAATAGATTTGAGCGATTATAAAGAGACCCATACCTAAAGTGGCGCGATTTCATCACCAAAGAGAAATTCGGAAGAGCAAAAAGCGAACTTCGGTGTCCACCATGTTACTCAAAAGGTGCTGAAGTGACTGGGTCATGCAGCTCGTCAAGGACTTCAGTGGACGTCTGCAGACAAAGAGACAAAGAACGGCCACAGCTGAATTGGCAACAGACCATGAAGCGTGACTTCCAAGTCATACACAAGAGCTGAAGCCACGTTACAAAGCTGACCGCTGACCGAACCCGCGAGAGGTTAATGACCACCTCATGCGTCGGACGACATGGGAGGTCTATGTCTTTAGTAAAGGGAAACACAAGCAAGTAATGAGAACACAGGTACAACAGACAAGCCACGGGGACGTAGAAAATACATAAGTCATGACAGCGTACAGAAGAAGCATTACTACAGACTACGGTACAAGTAATGAAGAATGGGAGATTACAGAACAAGTAATGAAGAAAGGCAGATCGCAGACAAGAAGAAAGGAAAGTTCAGAAGAGGTAATGAGGTAAGAGACACCACAGAGCAATTGATGAGAACAAAAAGGCTACAGGATAAGTAATAAGGACAGGAAAGTACAGGACAGATAATTAGGACAAGGACAGTACAGGTGAAATCATGGAGACAGGGGAAGTGTGGTACAGGAAATGAGCACATGGGCATTACATGGCAACTACAGAAAAGGCAATGAGGACGGGAATATGCAGGACCGGTAATGAGGACAGGTGAAAATACAGAACAGGCAATGAGGACAAGGACAGTACGCCACAATAAAGGAGTGGGCAGGAAAAGTATAGGACAGCTAACGAAGACAGAGTAGTACAGGACAAGTAATTAGACAGAAAAGAACAAACAAAGAAGACAGGGAATGCAACAAACAAACAAACAAACAAACAAAAAAAATGGGGACAGGGAAAGCACCGCACAACTAAAAAAGACATGGAAGCACAGGTCAAGTAATCAAGACAGGAAAGTACAAGCCAAGTAATGAGAACAAGTAAAGTATACCGATCAAGTAATGAAGACATGTAAAGCACAGAACACGTAATAAAAACATGGAAAGTACGGCAAAAGTAATGAAAGAGAAAACACAGGAAACATACTGGGGACAGGGAAAGTACAGGACATGTAACGAGAACAGGGAAAGCACAGTACAAGTAATGATGACAGGGAAAGTACAGGACAAGTAAAACAGGACAGGACAAGAACGGAATAAGAAATAAGAACAGGGACGTACAGACCAAATTACAAAGACGGTCAAGTGAAACAACTGTGGGCTGTGAAATATGGCAAAAATAATGTATACAGGGAAAGTCCACCATAAGAAATGACGACCGGGAAACTACAGGTCAAGTAATGAGAACAAGGGCAGTACAGATTAAATAATGCGGACAAGGGCAGTGCAGATTAAGTAATGAGGACAAGGGCAGTGCAGATTAAGTAATGAAGACAAGGACAGTGCAGCTTAAGTAATGCGGACAAGGGCAGTGCAGATTAAGTAATGAAGACAAGGACAGTGCAGCTTAAGTAATGCGGACAAGGGCAGAGATTAAGTAATGAGGACAAGGACAGTGCAGATTAAGTAATAATGGCAGTGCAGATTAAGTAAGAAGACAAGGACAGTGCAGATTAAGTAATGCGGACAAGTAAAGCAGAGGACAAGTAATCAGGACAGGGAAAAGTAGGATTAAGTAATGATATGAAAAGCAGTACAGGACAAGTAATGAAGACAGTAAAGCACAGATCAAGTAATACGGTCGGGGAAATACAGAACAAGTAATGACAGCGCGGAAAATACAGTAGAATTAGAGAAGACAGGGAAATACAGAATATGTTGAGAGGACAGGAAAAGTAGTAGACCAGTAACGAGGACCGGAAAATAAAGGACAAGCAATGAACACAGGAAGAGTACAGGACAAGTAAAGAGGAAGAGTGGAAGTACAGGACAGATAATGAGACCTGGGAAAGTACAGGACAAGTAAAGAGGAAGAGTGGAAGTACAGGACAGATGCAGAGACCTGGGAAAGTACAGGACAAGTAAAGAGGAAGAGTGGAAGTACAGGACAGATACAGAGACCTGGGAAAGTACAGGACAAGTAAAGAGGAAGAGTGGAAGTACAGGACAGATACAGAGACCTGGGAAAGTACAGGACAAGTAAAGAGGAAGAGTGGAAGTACAGGACAGATACAGAGACCTGGGAAAGTACAGGACAAGTAAAGAGGAAGAGTGGAAGTACAGGACAGATGCAGAGACCTGGGAAAGTACAGGACAAGTAAAGAGGAAGAGTGGAAGTACAGACAGATGCAGAGACCTGGGAAAGTACAGGACAAGTAAAGAGGAGAGTGGAAGTACAGGACAGATGCAGAGACCTGGGAAAGACAGGACAAGTAAAGAGAAGAGTAAGTACAGGACAGATGCAGAGACCTGGGAAAGTACAGGGCAAGTAAAGAGGAAAGTGAAGTACAGGACAGATGCAGAGACCTGGGAAAGTACAGAACAAGTCAAGAGGACAGGGCAGGTAATGAAGACAGGGAAAGTACCGGAGAAGTAATAATGACAGAAACATAACGACAAATAACGACAACAGGGAAGTACAAAAACAACAATGTGCTGTGGTAAAGTAGGGGAAAAGTCAGGTAATGTGCGCCACACGCAATGAGAACAAGTAAACAACGGGACAAGTTATGAGGACAGAGAAAGAAAGAACAAAACAAGTAATGAGAGCACAGACAGAATTACAAACATCACGAGGACATGGAAAATGCAGTACAGGTAATAAGGAATGGAAATTACAGAAGTAATAAACACACAGAGAAAGCCCTGTACAAGTAATGAGGACAGGGAAATGTAGGATGAGGAAAACGAAGCCAGGAAAAGCACACGACAATTAATGAGAACAGAGACAGCACAGGACAGCTGATGAGAACAGGGACAGTTCTGAACGGGTAATGACAACAAGACATCATAGGATGACTCATCAGGACAGGACAGTACGGACTAAGTAACCAGACTAATCATGAAAACTTGGAAAGTACAAGAAGAATTATGAGGGCAGAGAAAATATAGGAAAGTAATGTGGACAAGCACAGGACGTACAAGTGCGTAAATACTTCACCACGGAATCTCTCTCTCTCTCTCTCTCTCTCTCTCTCTCTCTCATGCAAAGGCCTTGCCTACTCACTAGCGTCCCGAGCACAAAGCTGTACTCCCATGCAAAGACCGAAGCACACCGATACAGTGGCATAATTGTACGAGCCTATCACCTGGGCCACACGAACAACGAAAAATAAGTTTGTTGTTAGTATATGACAAAAGCATGGCGTACGTTTACACATACAAAAAAAAGGATAAAACAGAGAGAGGGGGGGGGGGGGGGAGCAAAGTGGGACTGGGGGGAAAGGGGAGAGAGAGAGAGAGAGAGAGAGAGAGAGAGAGAGAGAGAGAGAGAGGGAGGGAGGGGGGATAAAAAAACGAACTGTGTAATATCAGAGAGAGAGAGAGAGAGAGAGAGAGAGAGAGAGAGACAGAGAGAGAGAGAGAGAGAGAGAGAGAGGAGAGGATAAAAAACGAACTGTGTAATATCAGAGAGAGAGAGAGAGAGAGAGAGAGAGAGAGAGAGAGAGAGAGAGAGAGAGAGAGAGAGATTTTTATGGCAACACTGAAAACTTGAAGAACATGAATGTTTCACAAAAATCTTGAAAGCCACTTTCGGCTTTTCCCCATTCTTCTTCAAAAAATTTGCTAAAAAAAAAAAAAAAAAGGGTTCCCATCCACTCGCAACGAAGAACAAGACCCTGGCTGCTACCACTAAGAGGATACCGGTCTTTGGATAACGTGGATCTTCCTCTCACATGACTATGCGGATGGAGATGACCAGCCTGGGAGAGTTCAGAGTGGGCGAGAGAGAAGAAGCGCGGTTAAAAACCACCATGAAACGAACGCCATCAGAAAGAAAGCTGATGAAAAAAAAAAGGGCGCAGGGAGAAGATCAGGTATCGAAGATACACCCTACGGTGCGTGACCTTCAAAAGCGATTCCAGTGCTTTATTAGCTGAGCCCAAAACAGAGCAAAACAATTGCGTTTTAAGGTTCATCATTCCGAAGCCAACTGTTCCTGTACATTCCCAAGAGAACTGCGTCAGAAATCCATTCATGTGATACCCGTGCAAAAGAACACTCACTTCCAAGCTCCCTAAATCGAGTGTCAAATTCTTTTATCCCATTTAGGGCATGAAGATGAACAACCGAAAAAAAAAAAAACACCAACCAACCAACCACCAAACAAACAAACAAAACAACCGTGTAGAACTTTGAAAAAGGTGATTCCTATCGCAGCTCCCACTTCCTCCATCACCATTAAAAAGTCTTTGCCGTTCAGTGAAAATGAATATCAGTATGGGAGGATACCTGTAATCTTTTTTTTTTTCTAAGGGGGTTAAAGAAGAAGGAGAAGAAGAAGAAAGAAGAAGAAGAAGAAGAAGAAGAAGAAGAAGAAGTCATTGATAGTAAAAAGACCATAGATGAAGAGTAATAATAAGAAGAGGACAGCCAGGACAGGAAGTGATGATAGGAGTAAAAGAAAGAAGAGGAAGAAGGAGGAGGAGAGAGGAAGAGGCGGAAAAGGAGAAGAAGGACGAAGAGGAGGAGGAGAAAGAGACGAAGAAGAAGTAGTAGTAGTAGAAGACAACCATGATAACGAAGGAAATTACTAAGACGACGACGACGACGACGACGACGACGACGTAGAAGAAGAAGAAGAAAAAGAAGAAGAAGAAGAAGAAAACAGAAGAAAAGAAGGAGGAGGAGGAGGAGGAGGAGAAGAGAGAAGAAGAAGAAGAAGAAGAAAGAAGAAGAAGAGAAGAAAGAAGAGAAGAAGAGAAGAGGAGGAGGAGGAGGAGGAGGAGGAGGAGGAGGAGGAGGAGGAGGGGGAAGAGAATAAGAACAACAACAATAACAAGAACAAACAACAACAACAATAAGATGATATTAATGATACAGAAGGAAAAGAGGAGGAGAAGAAAGAAAAGGAGATTTACCCAGAAGAAAGAACCTGGAAGAGGAGGAGGAAGAGGAAGAAGAGAAGAAGAAGAAGAGAAGAAGAAAGAAGAAGAGCTGCTGGTGCTGCTGCTGATGATGACGAAGTAGATGAATGATGATGAAAAAACGACAATGACGATGAAAAGGACCATTAAGAAGAAGAAAAAGAAGAAAAAAAGAAGAAGAAAAAAGAAGAAGAAGAAAAAGAAAGAAAGAAAAAGAAAAAAGAATGAAAGAAAGAAAGAAGAAGAAAGAAGAGAAGAAGAAGAAGAAGAAGAAGAAGAAGAAGACGAAGAAGAAGAAGAAGAAGAAGAAGAAAAGAAGAAGAAAAAGAAGAAGAAGAATTCTAAAAATCAAATAAAAACTGGAGAAGAAGCAATACACAGCCAAGAAAAAAAAACAAAAAAAAAAACAAAAACAAAACAAACAAAAACCGTTATTCCACCGAACAAGGAAACAGCAGAAAAGCCACAAAAAGACTGGTCAAAGCACCGAAACAGAACAAGAACAAATCATGATGCTGTCAGTAGAAAACAACACCGTGTCCAGACTCCCAGAGACATCCCGGACAGGAGTAGCAGCCACAGGAGGAGGAGGAGGAGGAGGAGCAAGGAAGGAAGTTGAGGAAGGACAAGAGGTGGACTGGTGAGGTTAGTGCGTCGGTCAATGGTCAGTGAGTCAGTCAGTTTACCTGCAGCGACATGACCAGCGAGCTGCGCGAGTAAGAGCCCAGGCGACCCAAGAAACTCTGCGTGAAGCGCGGGATGTCCTGCACAGAGACGCACGCCCCACCCAATACAGCCGCTCAGGACATCATCCCCAACCTCACCAAGTCCACAAACAAACCAACCAACAACACAACAATCAAAAACATCAAACCAACCAGCCTAGCAGAAAGCGAAAGCAAAACAGGAAACAACACATGAAAATAAACAAAACCAGAATGACACAAACAGCTATACTAAAGACAAAACCACTGAATACTAACGCACACATACTGAACGGCGGCGTTTTTGCTCACGACAGTCACAGTCTGAGCTCAGGCCACACACATTTACTACTGAATGCCCGTGAGATGTTTACGCATGCACGCTTGTGTCCCGAATTCGCCGCTGCGCAAGTTCACGAGCAGCTTATATCAATGACAGTGAGCGCGTGCACACTGCCAGCCTTACAAGATTGTTGTTGGTCTTGTACTTTATCTGTCCTTATGTTTTTTAATCTGTTCATACGTCCAGCCCCACCCCGCCCTTACATTTCCCTTATTTAATATATGATACAAAACCAACTCTAAATTTCAGACAAATACGTTTTCGTCTAACGTAACGAAAAGAGACATGAAAAATGCACACAATGATACTCACCTCATGGCCGACGGCAAGAGAATTCTACATACGTCCTCCCTGTCTTCGCTACTTGTTCTATATTTTCCATATCTCTTTACTTGTTCTGCACTTTTCCCCTGTCCTC
>JADBJO010000511.1:157500-182500 GCA_016801955.1 Conus betulinus | reverse complement strand
ACACACACACAATTAGGCAAAATAATATCTGCGGAAAGAACGACATACCCCACCCCACTTCTCGCGTTCCCGCCTCTCCAAAAAACAACAACAACAAAAAAAACCACCTCACAACAACAATGAAAAAGCTCCTAAAAAACAAATAAACTCTTGAAAAAAGCAAAAAAAACTGAAGGGGGTGGAAGATGGGTAAAGGAGGGGGTAGGGTTTCTGTTTAGAAAAGAAGGAGAAGGACGGTCTGTCAGTGGGAAGGGGGGGGGGGGGTGGGGGGGGGGGGGGGGTCTGATAAGGAAGGAGGGGGAAGCGGAGAGAGTATGGCAAAAGGCAGACAAACATTTATCTGTCAATTAAGGACCACAGAAGTTTTCGCTAACTTCCGACGCCCGAAGCCTAAACCGTGATTGCATCGCCAGGCTAACGCAAGCTTTCCATTTTTGGTTTTAAAAAAAAACAAAAAAACAAACAAACCCGATGACTAAAAGAAACCAGGTCCATGCCATGTAGAATTAAACGTAAAAATGGACACAGCGAAAAGAAGGAGTTGGAATCTCAGAGATATTTTCCCACTGAATGACAGTATTACCCCCCCCCCCCCTCCCCCCCTCGTCCATCCCTGGCCCTGACACACAAATCCTTTCCCGTTCCTCAATGATATATGCAGAAAAGATGAAGCTGCAAATAAACAAACTTAGCCATGAACTGAGAGAATGGGGGAAATGGTTGGTAAAAACAGGAACTAAATTCAATCATTAATCAATGACAACAGATGAATTTTTTTTTTTTTTTATCATGGACGTCAAAAACATCACACACACACACACACACACACACACACACACACACACACACACACACACACACACACACCAGGACGATGGATGAAGAGGGGACTGTAATTAATTACACACTGACAGGCCTAAACCCGTGGCCCGATATCTCTCCATGCCGCCAGACGGACCAGACATGAGTTTCTAACATAAGTCCCACCCCCTCAACCTAATCTACCCCCTAAGAAAAGCAACAACAACAACAACAAAGTATTATCTGAACACCAGGACAGTTTAAGAAAAAAAAACTGCTTTCTTAAAAAAGAAATCTAGCGTTTATTATTGCATTACTCTGTCCGCATAGCCGGCGTGGCCCCCATGGGTAGGTCTGCTTGTTGGAAACGGCTGTATTATTCTGGTGATGCCCTCGTCACCATGGCTACATGTCAACCACCTTGCATCAAAGACCTTGGCAATGCTAGCACCACCCAGGGTGCTTGCCTGGTTGGCTCGGTGGTAGAGCACCCACTTCACAGTTCACACGGTGCGAGTTCGAATCGAGGTGGAGTCAAGTTTAAAACCTGGCCGTTTCGCTGTTCATCTTAACGAGATGTGACATTCTGGTGATACATTAGTACAGCGTTAAGATACCTCTCCCACTCCCCCAAAGCCCTTCCGACTCACCTAGAGATCGTTAGTCCCGTCGTCTGCAATATCATTTGTGGAAGACGCGGGCGTTAAAACTGATTATAACTTTATGGAACCGCCCTTAAGAAAGAGGGGTAGCCAATCGCCCTAACAGAAAAAAGAACACCACTGATAGCACATAACACTCCCACCCACTCCAGGCATATAACCACAGCTGCCCCTTTCTATAATGACGTGTTTCTATTTCCACGCATCTCGATGAATATTACCAGAACATGGCAACACACACACACACACACACACACACACACACACACACACACACACACACACAAACAAACAAACAAAGCCCATCAACAGAAATGACTTGTATGATAACTCACGTCTCGTACATTGAGCTCAGTGTAACAATCAAACCAATGCCTGCTTGTTAACGACAATTCTTTTAAACATAGCGACCGAAGCAGACTGGTGGAAAGAACACGAAGTAGGGGCGGTGACGAATTTGCACGGGGTGGTTGTGTGGGACCAACAGCGGCAAACAAAAGACCAGGCAATAGGCACTGTCTCCTCGAACAGTACACTGACGCTCAATCTTCTACCATCACCGATGATCCCGTCAACAGGACTAGCCTCTTGCTCCTGCACATCCACACCACCTTGGAGAACAACAACAACAACAGTAACACAGCAACGACTCAGTTTCATGCGACCAAAGAGACGCGCGCACGAGGGCGAACGGTTTCTCAGAACATTATCCTGGGTTCCAAGCTTGAACGTTATGGGGCGTTTCAGGCAGTATGGCACACAGGGAAACAACAGCAGCAGCAGCAGCAGCAGCAGCAGCAACAAAACAGCTACAATTATGCAGTCACTCCGTCATGGCAGTGATTTTTGCACAGCAATCCCTGGTCATGGGCACGTTCAGTTTAAAAAACTGAATTCTTTCAAGCGTTGAAAAGTCCTACACTCCTTGTTTTATTTCCAGTTTCTGCATCTATACATGCTATCAGATTATCAGACAATTGGAAAGTAAGTTCCTTTAAAAAACAAATGTGCGTGCAAGCAAACACACACACTGTTTCACCAAAAGCGGAGCTTCTCTTTGTACGCCTGTGGACTCGTTTCAGTTTCAACGTGGAAGCGTCAGTGTGTACGCGCGTGTAGACTAATCCATACACGCTATAGCACATCTGCTGAACCAATAAGCCACAGCAGCGTGCGGGAGTTAAAGCCAGATAAATAAATAAATGAATGATGAAGAGCCAGTTCGGGAAGAGGGCCTAGTGGACGTGATGTGGCAGATGCCTGACCCACGCTCTAACCCACACGCTGGTCAGGTTTTGGATGCCTACTTGACGAGGTCTGCGTCACTGCTATGGTTGCGCGCGCACATGCATGTCTGCATGCGTGTGTGTGTGTGCATGTGCGTGCGTGCACGCGCGTGCGCGCGCGCCGGCGCGCGTGTGTGTGTATGCATGACTATGCATGTTTACGTATATGCGAACACGCAAACACCTGCATATGTAAGTGTGAAGGCAAGACATGTATGGACATAAAGTGTAGATGGGTGGTTCAGAGGATGGTGATTTATATTCCGATTCATGATTTTGAAAAACAAACAAACACACAATCAAAAAATATACACCCGAAATATAAAAATTCATTTAACAAAATGACAGCCCAACCCAAGGTGCACACACAGACACTGTCCCATACCTGTTCAAGATCCCGGTGCAGACATGCCATACAGTCACTTTGTCAAACTGTTGTGTATGAACGTCTGGTAATTTACGGACTGACAGGTACAATCCAACCTATAACGCCGCCCAACCTCGCTCATCTCCTCAAACTGGGGGCAAATTTTCTGCATTTTTTCGCACAAATTTTCGCGCCCAGTTTGAGGAGATAAAGGATTGTTTGTTCTTCATTTCATTGTCTTGAATGTTGTCTTGCCTGAAGAAGACCACAGAGGTCGAAACAACAACAACAACAACAACAACAACAACACACACACACACACACACACACACACACACACACACACACACACACACACACACACACACATATATGGTGAAAAAGGAGGCGAGTTAACTTGGGGGAAAAGGTCCTCCGTCATCAAAACAATAGCTTCACAAAAATACAAAAAGAAAAGAAAATGAGGGTGATGGGGACTTTATGAATCGGGATGTAGAGCTGAGGGAACGAGGAAGAACATCGACATGAAAAAAGGACGTTGGAATGTAAATATCAAATCAGTCTCTCTCTCTCTCGCTCTCTCTCTGTCTCTCCACACACACACACACACACACACACACACACACACACACACACACACACATACATACATACATACACACACACGCGCGCGCGCGCTCACGTACGCACACACACAGAGGAGCAACTGTAAAGTGAAAGGTGCGACGGTGAGGCAAATACATAGTAAGAACAGATACTTTTCGCTGTTTCCAATTTGATTTAGATTGTCAATAACTGCATTCTGTCGAAGTTTGCATCGAATACATCGAACAAGAATTGTTTTTCTGTCAATACTAGCTGTTGTTTCTTTCTTTCTTTTTTTTTTTTTTTTTTGCTTTTTTTTTTCCCTGGAAGAAATAGTTCTTAAAGACAGGTTTTACATACACACAGGAAAACAAAACAAAACAAAAAACTAATTGACACTTTCATACACATGGGACATCACTGACATCATTTCTTTTCACAAACTGTGCTGTTTTTCAAGCAACTTCCGCATTATCAGTCCGACGCTGTGACATAACTGTGACATTTTATTTTTCTGCGTTAGTTCATTTCTTTCTTTAACTAAAAAAAAAATTCAATGTTGTAAGCTTGCACTTTGTCTGTTTCTTCCTTTCCTTTCTCGTTCGCCATCTTCAAACGCCGTCCCTCTTTTTACTTTTTTTTTTTTTAAAAAACATATTCATATTCTATGCACTACCCCACCTTTTTTTTTTAAGGCACATCAGAATGAAAAAGAACCCAAAAGAGGGGAAATGAAGATTGGGAGGTGGAATGAGGAGGGAGTGAAGAAAGAGTTTGGGTATTGTTGCACCCGATTATACATAGTCAAGAAGTGCAATTAAAAAAAAGAAGTGGTAGGGGGAGTGGGGAGGGAGGGAGTGGGGGGGGAAGTGGGGGGGGGGGGGGGGGGGGGGGGGAGATTATGACTGCGACAACTTTCGACCACGACCGCGAAAAAGAAGAAAAGTAACAAAAAAGTAAGAAGAAAAGAATACGAAGAAGAAAAAAAAAGGAGGCTGAGTAACAGAGAAAGAAATATGTAGAAGAAGAAAGCCAGGGAGGAGAGGGGAAAGAAGAAAGAAAGAAAGAAAGAAATGAAGGAAAAAAAAGAAACTAATGATGATTATGATGAAGAAGCAGAAGCAGATGAAGAACAAGAAGAAGAAGATAACGAAAATTGGTGTGTTCGATAGTATTTGTTCTGGCTTTACCACACCGAGCTGAATAAAGCCTTACCAGGATAATGATGATGATGATGATGATGATGATGATGATGATGATGATGCTGCTGCTGCTGCTGTTGCTCTAAATGACGATGTTGACAATGATATATATATATATATATATATATATATATGTGTGTGTGTGTGTGTGTGTGTGTGTGTGTGTACTAGCGTACTAGCGCGCGCGCGCGTGTGTGTGTGCGTGCGCGCGCGCGCGCGCGCGCGAGAGTGAGAGTGTGTGTGTGTGTGTGTGAGTGAGAGAGAGAGAGAGAGAGAGTGTGTGTGTGTGTGTGTGTGTGTGTGTGTGTGTGTGTGTGTGTGTGTGTGTGTGTGTGTTGTGTGCGCACATGACTAAATGAAAAACAGACAGGGAGAGACGGACAGACAAGTCATGGCAAAGGCATGCAATGTTTTTGGAATACACTCTCGACGACACCGAAAAAAAAAAGTAGCAAAACATATAAAAGAGAGAATTTCATGTCAAGAATGGTACCAAAACAGAACAAAGACATACACACTCTTCCCTCTTTTCATACGTACACACGTATTTGTTTTTTCTTTTTAATGTGAAAAGAACAGTTGGCGTGCTGTCTAATACAATTAGGCATGACAGAAATAAAAAGAACTTCAGTCTGAAGGGTTGACAACACCATGAAAGACCGAGCAGAAACGACTCAAATCTACTGAATATAGAAACAGCAAAGAATTATAAATTAGAAAAAAAAAAAGAAAACACGTGCAGTGATGTACTGAACGCACCATGCAATAACGGAACAGAATCCTCCTCCCGCCTGCACTTCCCCACTCATCATAAATCCAGACACTGGAAGATTAACCAGCTCTAGCAATAAGGAAAATGCTTGGAATGTACATGTTGAGAACTTCACCTTTATCCTTTGACGTTAACTGAAAATCGTTCGTGTATCGGTCGCTACCAAACAAATACTCTCCCTAAACTTTTTTTTTTTTTTTTAATAACAGCGATTCGAATTCTATCATACCGTATACCACTCAAACCTTTCTTCCCCTCCAACCTCGATTTTGCCATTTTCGATCTTCGCTTTTCAACAAGATCGCATTTCTCACCATGACCACTGATTACACATAACCTTTGGTGAAGACCGGATTTCAGACTCAAATTATACTGCACTGATACAGGCACACTGTAATTATTGCAAGTATTTCTTTTGTATCAAACCGTGATGAGTTTCTAAAAGAATTGATGGCGAAGGTGTAATCAACTTCAACCATCCCGCCAAGGTTTTGTTATGCTCCACTTCAGCTGCAGATGAGAAAGTGACGAAACTTGATTTACTGGGGTCATGCACGCATATGCATTCAAACACAGACATACAGTACGCACACGTACTCACATGCATGTGTACGCGCGCACGCACAAACACACACGCACAAACACACGCACATACACACTCACACACACACACACACGCTTGCGTAAACAAACACACTCCGCCCCCGATTCCTTCCCCATCACAGCTCCACACACGCGCATAGATGAGCACTCTCCAAAGCAGGGTGCTTTCATACGCACACACTGAGACGAAAGAGTATAATTTAAGCAAAAAACGAACGGTTGAGTACATGGGTATTATAATAAACACAAAAATCATGCAGATTAACACAAATCTCGTGGCGAGTACACAAATCACCGAAACCGGCAGTGCTTTAAATGTTGAAAGCGACAAAACAGCACTCTAAACCGTCAAACATTTGTGCGAGCGGGTGAGTGAATGTGTGTGTGTGTGTGTGTGTGTGTGTGTGTGTGTGTGTGTGTGTGTGTGTGTGTGTGTGTGTGTGCGCGCGCGTGTGTGCGCGCGTGAGCGTGTGTCACCTGCACATGTGTGAGTGACTGTGCGTACACGTACGTCGTATGTGTGCGTGCAAGGTACAAACATGCAATATAGAAGTATGGTGACTTTACCACTACAGCTGCGGACTTAAAATATAGGCCTATAACTTTTCTTTCTTTCTTTCAAGTCATCCACAATATTTTCAACTTGAGCAATAACGGCTACTCTTATTGATCTACTCGACCGGTCATTGATTCTGTCAGTTTCAATACTGTCTCTGCATCATAGTCCTGGAAAAGCATTATCCAGAAAACCTTTTCCACCTAGTTCTGAACGCATGGACTATAGAATGAAAACGATCAGCAAAGGGAGAAAACACGCATAAATCATGTACGCATCCCCCTTCCCTTCCCCCCTTCGCTTTCCCCTAACCCCCTATCGTCTCCTACGCAAACACAGACGCACGCGCGAAGCTGCAAATTCACACAGCAGCCGAAACGAGAATTCCACCAATCCTGACAATGATCGAGCATCCGAACAGCCATGACTCAGGCTAGTGTTTAAGCCAGGCGGAACGGGGAGACAGGTTTATCGGACGTCCTAATGAAGGCCACAGATACTGCGTTACGGACAACGGCGTTCCCTCGGAACAGGAGACAGTGGTGATGGTGGCGCAGTCGTCAACAGCCCGGCTCCTCAACGTCGGATGCCCGTGGATTTCCAGTGCAACAGGGATGCCATTGTTCATTTGGGTGGAGAGAGGAACTCTCCTACCACCTACCCACACACCACCGCCTAGAAGACTGGAGCTTTCCGTTAAAAATTGGCGTCAATTTGAATGTTCATACATCACTTACAAATATTCCCCTAAATAGCCAAAGGAACACACGAACATGAACGAGTAATGGAACGGGCAGACGGTTTCTCGAAGCAGAGCTGTACTGTGTGGGGTTGGGTATATTGCAACGAGCTTCAAGAAATGTCTTGACTATGATCCAATGTAGCTGCCTAATTCTCGACTCTTCTTTAGCAACGACGCTGACGTCGTCCGGTCCTTGTTCACTGATGTCGATTACAGCAGGCTCTGCTGGTGCGGCATGTCGGAAAAGTGTTTGTCAGCAATGTTGACTCTGGTATATTCTCTACTGCTGTGGTTATTGTCTTGCTTGTCGTTTGTCAAATGAACATGCTCTGGGCTTTATTTACGTGTTTTTGATTGTCAGTATGTTAGTTTATTTCCAGACGACACACGGCCAAGGTACGAACGCCGTTTGTTCTTTCGCTGGCTCTCAAAGAAAAAGCTGCACCGATCTACCTCTACAAACAGAGAAAGAACAGGAAGAACTGAAATCAACCAAAAAGGTGCGACAAGACTGCAGAAAGATGTTGAGAAGTGGGGGATGGGGGGCGCGTGCGTGCTGAGGAGGAATAAGAGAACGGAAGCGAAGAGGGGAGGAAACATGGGAAGAAAGAAACAAAGGAAAGATCGACAAAAACCCCATGATACACACACTTGACACTGCTCCTTGTGACTGGCGAGCAGAATGATGGTCCAAGCGTCCTTGACATAGAGAGAAAACAATAGAGTAATATGCTGTCAACGTCACACATCATCACAAAGCACACCGCCACACTGCTGCACCATTTCATGACACTACTGGACGCCTGCTGTACGCCTGAATTCCCCATCCTCCCCCCATACCCAACTTTTATTCTTTCCCCCACTCCATCTCACTTCGTCGTCCCTTCCGTACACACTCACACGCGTGCGCGCCGTCACAAAACACTCTACAACAGACCACTTACCCCTTTAAACACATAATATATACACAGGTTTGATCGCATATACACCGGTCGACTCACCCGGATTAAACAAACCAGCTACCCCCCCCCCCCCCCTTCTCTACACGCACGCACAGGAATATGCATACACACCGTGTGCCCAAGCAACCCCCTCCTGGTTCTCTTTCAATATCACCTGAGAAAACGACGTTAAACTGAAGAATGGTCGAACGACTGTCGCGCACATACACAAATACACATGCAGACGTGTGTGCACGCATACACGCGCGCACACACACACATACAGAGAGAGAGAGAGAGAGAGAGAGAGAGAGAGAGAGAGAGAGAGAGAGAGAGAGACACAGACAGACAGACAGACAGAGGTGAGGACGGGTGCCAGGAACTTTTTGGGTATCGCAAAAATTCCTTTCTGAATAGGGTGGGATAGTATACACAGTGCCGTATAAACAACTGGACTGAAAAATAAAAGACAAATGCCAATCAGCAGCACCCTTCCATCTTTTCTACATCAAATCAGTGGATATATGGATCAGTAATTCTTCTCAGATTCCATACCACTTGCCTTTTTTTTTTTTCTCTCTAAATACGTTGTACAAATCTAAGGAAAAAATCGTAAGAACTGGACTCCTTACCTTATTAAATATTGTCTACAAAAGTGGGTGTGTTTGCGAAGCTAGCTAATAGAATGAATTAAAAAGAAAACTCAAATAAATGGAAACTGTTGAGGATATTCGTGCCAGGGCAAATAAACTGACAATAGGGTAGGTACCATTTATCATGTTATGCATAGCTTGAAGAAAAGAAACAACAAAGCTTTCTTATTTTAACTGATTTCAAGAAAAGCATTTGATTTCATTAGTTGGCTTTACATACTGATAATTTCTAAATGCAACAGTCAATATATCATAACTACGAGGATATTAAATCATGTGTGGAAGAAAATTGAAACTTGTCGACACATCGTAATGCAGAAAAGAGGCTGTCGGCAGGAGGACCCATTATCGCCTTAGTTATATATCATTTGGAGAGAAGAACTGGCATCTGAAATAAGAAAGGTCATGATATTAAAACATATATTAGCGCATGCCGACTCTAAACTCAGCAACTTGCTGAAAATACGTATTTTACTCTGCAATGAGAAGAAAATTGCGCGAAAAAAAGTAGACTGGAAAAAATATATCAAGACTGAAATTAGAATTTTGGAAAAAAATGAATATATGACTTAACGTATACAATCAACTGGTAAGAAAATATAATGGAGGCTTCGTCGATTTACAATATTAGCGTTCTGGTCAAGAAATAACTCTTTAAGTGTTACATAAAGAAACATGGAAGATAATTTCATTGAAAGTAAAATTCTTTGACAGAGAAACGTTCAAAGAACTATCGCTCTGTCAAGCTGACTGTGCTTGATTTCGTTCTTTTTTCTTTTTTTTTTTTTTTTTTTACATAAACATTTGTTTATCTTTGGATTTGCTTCCAAAGCCTCCAGACATTCAGATCAAAGATAAACACGGACAATATGGAAGAGGAGTATGTTGCCAGAAAAAAAAATAACAGGACGGAGGAATATGAGGAGGCGGGAAGAAAACGTGACAAAGGAATATGCTGCAGCCGGAAGAAAATAAGACAGAGGAATACGTTGCAGTGGAAAGAAAACACAGTAGAAGAATATGCTGCAACGGAAAGAAATATCAAAGGCGAATGTACTGCGGCTGGAAGAATACATGACTGAGCAATAACGATGCAGCAGGGAAAAAAATCATGACAAAAGAACCCGCTGCAGCGGAGGGAAAACACAAAAACAGAATACGCTGAAACCAGAAATAACCATGATAGAGAGGATACAGGAATGTATTGCAACGAGGAGAAAATATGGTAGGAAAGATAAGAGAAATTGGTTGCAACGGATGGAAAATTGGACACAGAAATATGTATCAGCGGGATGAAACTGTGACAGAGGCTATGTGGCGGTAGAAAGAAAACACGATAATAGATTGTGGAGTAATAGGTTGCAACACTGATGATTTATTATCAAGAAATAAAGCTGCCTTATAACCTCCTCCCTCCGACTTCTCAAAAAAAAAAAAAAAAAAAAAAAAAAAAAAAAGAAAAAAAAAAAGAAAGACCTCCCCCAAAAAAAACAAACAAACAACAAACAAATAAACAAACAAACAACACAACAACAACAAAAATCCGAGAAGGGTCCTTTCAGTTGCGGGTCACGTCAACCTGCAAGAAGACAAGAGTTCCAGCCGTTCATCAAAGGGACGCTGGCAGTGGTGTTTTCTCTTCAAATGCGAAGAATTTCTGCTTGGATTCTGCTAATGCTCTCCTTACACGGCCCCCGGCCTCTCTTTCACAGATCAGCCTCACTGCTTGCCTCCTTGTCCGCGGATCAATCGATACCGTGGCTTCTCCATCAATCTGGCATCGCTAGCGGGTTTTTGAATTGTCTGATCACTAACTGGTTTTGAAGCCGTCGTCTGTTTGTGTTGGTCTTTTCCTCTTCGTTAACCTTATTGCCGAGGAACATGATTTGCGGGGTGTGTGCATGCTTCAACGTCATAGCGCAGACGCTCTCTCTCTCCCTTCCCCCCCCTTCTCTCTCTCTCTTTCTTTGTGTATCTGTCTGTCCTTCTGTCTCTTTCTCTCTCCGAATCTTTGTGACCCATTCATTATCTCTACGTATGTATGTGAATGTGTGTGTGTGTGTGTGTGTGTGTGTGTGTGTGTGTGTGCGTGTGAGTGTGTGTGTGTGAGTGTGTGTGTGTGTGTGTGTGTGTGTGTGTGTGTGTGTGTGTGTACGTGCGTATGTGTGCATGCGTGCGTTGTGTGCGCGCGCGTGCGTACGAGAAAGAGAGAGAGAGAGAGAGAGAGAGAGAGAGAGAGAGAGAGAGAGAGACTGACAGAGAGAGAGAGAGAGAGAGAGACAGAGACAGAGGCACATTGTTGTGAAGAGAGAGACAGTGCATAGATTAACTTTGCCAGACCAGAATGAGATGTATGCCTTAAGTATTAGTCTACGTCCTTGTTTTCTAAATAAAACAAAAGAAAACAACAACAACAACAACAACAACGACGACGACGACGACGACGACGACAATACAATTCAACTAGGAGTGCAAAATTCCCATTTTGTTGGTTCATTTGTCAATATCTGTTCATCAGCACTGATGATTTTCAACTCCAAAACAGACTTCAAATACTGCTGCTGCATAGTCAGCTGATCACTGATTATCAACAGTTAAAACAGACAGAGGAGAACTGAGATGGGGAGGGGTAATTTTGTTGTTGTTCCAGAACGGCTGAACGCCTGAACTGGAAACATCTTTAAAGAGGCCAACAGGAGTGGCATCTATTTTGTGCACAGTAAAGTAAAACATATTCACCGACAAATCTGGCACAACAAATACAATTAATTTCTTCGTAATATTTCTAACTGGAAATTTTTCAACAATAAAAACAACAAAACCGTGACATGTAAACTTTTGATATATCCTCATAGCATAGAGTTTATTTATTGTTTATATTAGAGAGGAAATGGGAGCGGGGGGCGCTGGGGTTGAGAGGAGGAGATGTCGATATTGAGAATTTTCGCTCACGATCCAAAGCAAGGCAGTTGGACTGCCATGTAAACGTTTCCTGCTCCCGTTCAGGATCAGCTTTGACCACGACTTTCCGCTGCAACAAATTCCTTTATCTCACTTTGTCCACGCTGCAATGTAATCCTCCCGTGACATTTCTTTTCTGACAACAACATATTCCTCTACTAATACTTCATTCCCCCACTGTGGCATATTATTGTTTTCTTTCGGCTGCAGCGTATCCCTCTGTTCGCGGTTATTTTTCTTCCCGTTACAACACGCTCCTCTGTTACATTGTCTCCTCGTTCCACATCTGCCTCTACCATGTTTTCTTCCCTTTTTGTGACATATTCCGTTTTACTCATTAGCGTCATACTCTTCTATCAAATTCAGTTCCGTTGCAATGTATTCCTCTATCTTATTCATTTCCCTTGCAACACATTCCTCTGTCACATTTTCTTTCTGCTGCAAGCAATTTCTCCATCATATTTTCTTTCCCTTGCAACATGTTCTTCTATCATATTTTCTTCTCCTTGCGACACGTTCTTCTAACTCTCTCCCTCATAAATTCTTCCAACTGCAACACGTTCCCTTATCATATTTTTTTCTTCCCCTTGTAATGTTTTCCTCTGTCATATTTCTTTCCCTTTGCAACATTTTCCTCTGTCACGTTTCCTTCCCTTTGCAATATTTTTCCTACGTCGTATTTCCTTCCCTTTGCAACATTTTCCTCTGTCATATTTTCTTCCCTTTGTAACATTTTCCTCTGTCATATTTTCTCCCCCCCCTTGCAACATTTTTCCTCTGTCATATTTCTTTCCCTTTGTAACATTTTCCTCTGTCATATTTCCTTCCTTTGTAACATTTTCCTCTGTCATATTTTCCTTCCCTTTGTAACATTTTCCTCTGTCATATTTTCTTCCCCTTTGTAACATTTTCCTCTGTCATATTTTCTCCCTCCTTGCAACATTTTCCTCTGTCATATTTTCTTTCCTTTGCAACATTTTCCTCTGTCATATTTTCTTCCCTTTGTAACGTTTTCCTCTGTTATATTTTCTTCCCCCCTTGCAACATTTTCCTCTGTCATATATTTTCTTCCCTTTGTAACGTTTTCCTCTGTTATATTTTCCTCCCCCCTTGCAACTTGCAACATTTTCCCCTCTGCAACATTTCATACTTTCCTTCCCTTTGCAACATTTTCATCTGTCTTATTTTTTTTTTCTTTGCAACATTTTCCTCTGTCATGTTTTCTTTCCTTTACAACATTTTCCTGTGTCATATTTTCTTTCCTTTGCAACATTTTCATCTGTCATATTTTCTTCTCCTTTGCAACATTTTCCTCTGTCATATTTCCTTCCGTTTGCAACATTTTCCTCTGTCTTATTTTTTTCCTTTGCAACATTTTCCTCTGTCATATCTTCTTCCCCTTCCAGCATTTTCCTCTATCATATTATCTTCCCTTTCCAAATTTTCTTCTATCATATTTTCTTAAGCTTGCAACACTTTTTCTTTCTGATTTTCTTCCTCACGTAAAGTAACCTTTAATATTTCCTTTTTGATGCAACACAATGTTTTCTTCTATCGTTTTTTCTTCTCACAACAACATCATATTCCTTTGTTTTTGTTTCTACCCTGCACAGCATTGGCCTCTTTATTTTCTTCCTACCGCATGTCGATCAATTCATACAAACATTTAGAGAATCAGTTCCATGCGACAGTACGTATCTATACAAAAGAGCTAAACACATTCTTTTTCTCCTTTTAAAACCAGTCTCTGGCGGTGATGTATGCATTTGGTCTGAACGGCTATTTTTTTTTTTTTTGTTGTTGTTGTTTTTAAAGAAATCTACCAGTACTTTGTGCTGATGGTTAAGAGCCGACAGCAAGAGAAACTTCTTCACAAACTCCACCGACTCCCTATTTGGGCTAGAACCGATTATGATTGATTGTGTTCGTACCATGGCTTTTCTCTTAACTTCCTTCCTGTTTACACGGCTGACTTCCTGCCTCATTCTTTTCTCCTCTTAAAATCTTCGGTATTCTTCTGACAACAGAATTCTTCAGACTGCTCAGGTGACGACCGAAGCAATCGGCGCAGGGCCTTTTCGTTCTAGACACCAGAGGTTTGCAATTCTTCTCTGTATATCAACTTCGACATGTTCCTTCCGCCGAGGTGTTGAAAGAGAGCACCTGAAAGCCGTCTTCCAAGGTCTATGGCGAGTCTATCCCCTTTTCTACGACGTTGTGATTCTCTCGCACGTGATTGTGCGTTGTGACTCATTGTGTGCCACTGGGGGAGGGAGGAATTTGACTGAATAAGTAATGGGGGTTGAACAGGGCGTGTGGTAACGGACCTGGACCTGAGCAGGTGTGTCATGTTGCTGCTTGTATTCCAGCCTGCAACAGTTGAGACAGTCAGGAATTGGTGGAGTTCAGTTTAGTTTCGGTGCCTATTTGTTTCTGTCGTGAGACGGACTTTCCCCCTTGTAATGACTTCACCTAACACCAGCAGGGGTTCTCTATCTTGATCAATATGTGCTGCAGAAACACTTATGATTATTATTGACACACACATCAATCACACATTCAGGAATACACCATCGCTATTTTTCGTCTGTGTGTGTGTCACATGTCTTTACTCGGTAATATGCAAAACTATACAAGTTTTTTTTTTTTAATTCTCGGTACTTTTTTTTTACACGAACTCTGACCCATGCTAACCAGTCTCCTATTTCAACTATCTCCCCCCACCCCCACTCCGCTGCCTCGTCCCATACTTCCTTCCCCATCTCTCTTTCCTCTCTCCGCCCCTGCTACCCCTGCGCGCGCGCGCGCGCACACACACACACACACACATGCACCACACACACACACACACACACACACACACACCAGCTCATAAATTTAACGCACGACAACAATCGAAATCGTATGTGTGTGCTCCATAAGTTCGTCGTGAAAAAGACGTACACTCAATTATACCAACGTAAGTCACACATTTTTGAATTAGTCACAGGCATCTACATTTTCCCTCTTAGACAACGATCATCACCTTTTTTTTGAATCTGAATAATGTAAACTGCATTGTTGGGACAAGTGAAATAGATCAGTATCAATGTTACACTGGAGAGACAGAGAGAGAGAGAGAGAGAGAGAGAGAGAGAGAGAGAGAGAGAGAGAGAGAGAGGAGAGAGAGAGAGAAAGAGAGAGAGAGAGAATGAATCTGATATTTTGAAATAGTACTGTCATTTCCAAAAAGTCTTATGTCCATGGGAGGTGTGTGACAACAAACCATATCAAAGCGAATGACAATGTTTAACGATTTTAAGGAACAAAACAGACAACAACCAACCAAACAAACCTAAAATAAATGACATGTCTGTGTGCATCATTGATTATGCATGCAGACTGAAAATACAGATAATTACTATCTACAAACAAAGGGAAATGGGCACTAAAGAGTACAATGTGAACATACATTAAAAAAAAATCCATCCGAAAACTGAACGAACCCAATCTTCCCTTTAAAATGATTCACCTTTTTCTGTCCTACGTTCTTGGATAAATTCGGCAGTAGACAGTAAAATTACTGCATCTTCTGATGATACTATGCCAGAGATACGTGTTTTAGAGCTATATTAGTTTTAAAAACGCGAACGATGATTTCTTATGATATTCAAAAGCTGCACTTATAACTGATAACCGCAGACTGGGCCAGGAGATTCCGTGGACATATTCACGGTAAACAAAATTACCTTAAAGCACAGGGTTTCTCAATCTTAACTTTGAGATAGATAGATAGAGAGAGAGAGAGAGAGAGAGAGAGAGAGAGAGAGAGAGAGAGAGAGAGAGAGAGAGAGAGAGCACTAGACATATTTTACTCCATTGTGTAAAAGGAATGCATGTATATGTATGGGGCGGGTTGGAGCGGGGAATCACTTTTCTTTTTAAAGAGTAGCTGATGTTAACATTGACATTCACAATCATAAAAAAGAAGACTTTCATTCAGGTGTGTAATATTACCAATGCCCCGATAGGTTCCGTCACCGATATTCCTTGGAGTATTAGACGAGCTCCATTCTTCATGATCAGAAATCAGCATCACCAGAAATCACTCACAGAAACGACTCACGGACGAAAGAAAGACTGATTTTTTGTCATTGCAAGTGACAAAATAAAAAAGCGCTCTATGGATTGCATGCAAGTGAGGCCACACACACAAAACGATGAAAAAAAAAGAAGAGAGAGAGAGAGAGAGAGAGAGAGAGAGAGAGAGAGAGAGAGAGAGAGAGAGAGAGAGATTGAGAGATTTGAGAGAGAAATCGCGTGCAGGATGTGATGGCACTTTTGTTATTCCAGCGGTTTCTTTTTCTGTAATACTGTCGTGTTATTCATTTTCTCTGCAATGGTCACTATACAAAAACAATCGGTCAGTTTCTGTTTCACTGCAAAGTAATCTTTCACTACCGAACAAAAGCGATAACAATTCCTGCTGCAGTTCTTACAGACAGACTGATGGATGTGAGAATGAACACACATGCGCCACGAACTAAAAGGAAAACCAGTTTGTGCAGGTTCAGTGACACAGAGTAATTTGTGTTGGTGAGACGAATGTGAGCATTTCATCTCCTCACTGCTGTGTGTAACTTCTAGCGGCAAAGTCTTTGTCTTGTGTTGGAAAGCTGAACAGATACGGCGCGATTGTTCTGGATTTTTGTTTGAATTTGAATTTTCTTCATTCTAAAACCATATTTTGACATTTCTGAACGTTCAGCAGCAAAAGCGAACAACGCCAACTGACTCTTCTTTTCATTCTGATTGATTGTGTTACAGTTAAATACTCGTGACTGATTGTGTTTCAGTTAAATACTCGTGATTTATCTCACATCTACATCATCATAAGGGACAAAGTGAGAAATCGCCATTTTTTTTTTACTTTCCTTTCTTGCTGTACCTTGCAACACGAAGAGTAGCACGACGATGGGAGAGTGAGGACAGTTCTGTTCATATGAAAAAAAAAGTACCGTTAATGGTGTAGGGTTGATGGTACACCCGAGATGGCTTCCACATGTGTAAAATAAACACCAATGTTCATGTTATGTTCTTGAACTTGTCAGTAACTCGGCCAACGCGTGTGCCATGTGGAAAATATCGAGTTTTTAGTCTAACACCTTCTGCGGGCATCTTTTTTTTCTTAATATTAAAAATTTTCTTGCAACACTGTAAGATGAGAATCTGATTATTGTCACTATTACTTACGTTGGCAGTTTGGTGTGGAATGTGTTATAAATGTGAACTATTTTGAAATTATGATGTATAGTGTTTTGTCTTTAAAAAAAAAAACTCTCCGTTGGAACTGAAAAATGGCTTGGGAGTAAAGTGTTATTTCACTCGTTTCGTTTCCCACCGTAAAATGACCATGTAAAAACAGAAAAAAAAAAAAAACCGAAACTTTAGGCTGGATCCCATTCTTTAACATAGAATAGTAAAGTGACCAAGGGGAGAACACACCTTGACGTGTTCTTTCCGTTTTTTTAAGTCTTTCATCAATCAAAACCTACAGTGACCGTGCCGTTTGTTTTCCCCCATTTCCATCATGTTAGTTTAACGTCAGCGACATGATGACATAGGATTCAAGTTTCGTTTTTCTGTCTTTTCATTATCCTGCCAGTAGAAACAAGTGCAAATATTTGTTTGTGACTTGACTCTATCATTATCTGGTAGTGATAAAAGACCCGGTCTGGTTTTTTTTTGAGACAGAGCGAAATCGCCACTCGAGAAGAAAACTACCAGGAAGATCAACCTACTGGTTTTAACGGACCTTGAATATAAAAAGAGTAGAGATAGATCTGAGTACTCTTAATAATGAAAAAAAAAATGAATATTGGTAATCCCAGAACTAGCCGGTTCAGGGGTATTTCTACGGCTCAAAGTCATTTCTCTGCCTAAAAATGACCGATGCCAATGAGAGATAGTGTCAAGAAAACGTACACAATGTCAACTGAAACTACGATCATCTCTTTGTATGTATTGGGTAGACGTACTCAATGACAACTAGCTCTAAGGCCATCTCTTTGTGTGTGTCCAGAAAATGTTTTCTATGTAAACTGGAACAAGGAACATGTCTATGCATATACTGAAAAGACGGACATAGTATCAACTAGAGCTAAGACCATCTTTTTGTGAGTGTCGAGAAGGTGGACACAATGTCAACCAGAACTGAGGCCATCTGTTTGCGTAAGTTTTGAAGATGTTAACAATGCCGAATAAACTTAGACGATCTTTTTGTATGTGTCGAGAAAGTGTACGTAAAGTTAGTTGTAACTACAACCATGTCTTTGTACGTGCTGGGAAGACGTGCACAATGCCAAATAGAACTAAAACCCTTCTCCTTGTCATTGGTGAGCGTAGCAGAACACTCTCACACACACGCGGGAATGGAAGGAGGGGTAGGGGATGGAGGCAGGGGAGGGAAGAGGGTGAAACAAAGGAAGGGATGGGGGTGAGGACTGGGGAGGAAGGAGGGGGAAGGAGGTCTTGTGGGAACAGACTGACTGGGTCCGGTACCATCATTCAGCATTCACCAACATGTGTGCAGACAAGAACCACTATAAAAAATACTACTACCCCAGTTACTTCTCTGCTCAGTACGTCCAACAGAAACTAGACTTGTAGCGAACATGGTGGAGTAAAAAAAAAACACACACACACACACACACGTTCGAAAATCCTCAGTATTAAAACTGCTCATAAATGCCAAGACTAAGAAAGACAAACAAGCAAACGAACCAACCCACAAGAAGCGCCTCTCCTCCGCTCTCCTCTTGTCGCCTTAAAAGATACCAATACCTAAAAAAAGGGTAACGCCTTCTCCGGTCTCCAACCAATGAGACACAGAGAACAAACAAACAACGTAGGGAATCTTTTCCCATGGCTATATCTCCAGTTTGCTAGTCGTTCTCCTTTCAACCTCGTCCTGACATGCCCCGAGAACAACTCCAGGCTTTGAGAAGTCAGAGTCCCCACATTCAGAACGAGAGCTAGCAATAAATACATCGAGGTACATTGGACTCCGACCATGCTGGATGCTGGAGGAACAACAACAACAACAACAACACACACACACACACACACACACACAACACACACACACACACACACGGTCCTGTCACTGTCTAATCAGGACACGGGATTAGGGGAAGAGGGCGAGAGGTAAGTAGGGGGTGGGTGGGTGAAGGAGGGGGCACTGACCCGCTCGCAGGTGTCCTCCAGCAGGTAGACACAGCACTTCTCGCACTTGAGCAGGTCTTGGGCGTCCAGCATGATCTTCTGCACCAGCTTCTCCAGGTTGGTCTGCTCCTCGAAGATGCCCTCGGGCAAGGTGCAGCAGAAGCTGACACAAAGGCAAGCGAACGCGCACACACAGACAGACAGACAGACATACATGCACACACACACACACACATACACACACACACACACAGTCGCGCACGCACACACACTCGCAAACACACACACACACACACACACACACACACGCACTCGCACGCACGCACGCACGCACACACACACACACACACACACACACACACACACACACACACACACATGCATTTTTTATGATCTTAACTCTGTCAAGAAGTTACAACAACAGCAGAGACACAGCACACCATTCATCAATTTCTCGTCTCCGTTACCGAAAACCGATTCATATTTCACACACACAAACGAGCGCGCGCGCACGCATGCGCACACACACACACACACACACACACACACACACACACACACACACACACACACACACTCACTAAGCATGTAAGCATGCGCACATACGCATACGACATAGACATATAAATTATTACCTGGCATTTGACATAACATCTATATAAGGCGTGAGGACCGAAAGAACAACCCGTTCACAAAAAATCAGTAGAACACAAAGTCTGTATTTGACACAGGTGAAGCATTTTGCCCTGACTTCAAGGTTTCACCGTCGGTCAGACTATAAGCAATAAGAAAGCGTGACCGACTTCAAAGGATAATTACTCTGTCATTGTTACTTCTGTCAATAAAGCCGTGATAAACAGAACGTTGTTTGCCAAGGAAAAAAAAACCTTTGAAGAATGAGCTGAGACGGGGCCTGTGTTACACCGCGCGCAATGACGCACGATCCCATGATTCGGATCCCGATGAAATGGGGCGGGGAGGGGGTGGGGGGGGGGGGGGGGGGGGGAGAGATGACAGATAGAGGAGTGCGGGGTAGGGGAAGCGAACGATTGGTGAGGAGGGGGGGGGGGGGGATGGGACAGGGAGAAGGGAAGAGGAAGGAGCTGCACCACTCACATCGCAAGCTGCGATAAATCGCGAAAGCTGCGATAAAAAGAAGTTTGTCAGTGCGAAAGCATCCCTCTCTGTGATTCAAAAAGTTTTTCTTTGTCTTCTCCTCTCAGCCCCCTTCAAAGAAAAGTCAAGTCTCTCATCCCCCCCCTCCCCCTCTCTCTCTCTCTCTCAAAGTTTTCTTCTTCTTTTTTTTTTTTAAATGGAAAGTAACTCGGAAAAGAAGGAATACAACGGGCTCTCTAAAGTAAAATAAAATTTAAAAAAAATTAGATTTTGTAGACAAAATGATACACGATTGGCTGCCGACGAAATCCTCAAGACTCGTCTCGCCCTAATGTGTATGGGTAATCTCTATGCAAAATGGGTCAAACTAGAGCAAATCGAAAGTACTTCCTGGTGGCACGCCACATCGTGTCGAACCGCGGGATCGCGACATTCCACGTTGTCACAACGCGGCACCCAATCAAACTATGTCAAGCCATTTTACACCTGCAGACAGACCGTTAGTCTACCTTGCTGACACGGGCCTCCTCCCGTTCTTCTTCCCTGGACAGTCCCCCTCGTCTGCCGGTGGAGCGGGAGTTCCAGCCCCTGGAGCCAGAGGCTGGGCTTTTGGCCTTGAAACCTGCTCGCTTCATTCATAGCCGCTCACGTGGAGATGGTCGTCAGTGTTCAGTCTCGGCTGCAGCACTGGGCCTCAACCGACCCATGCTCTTGGGACACTGTCGCACAGGCTGTACAACGTGTCCTCAGATGTCGATCTGGGTTTTTCAAAATTTTACTCTAGTAGGTAAAAACAGGTCTGTGGGACTGGACGTGTGTCTTTCTTCTCCTCCGTCGGTGTTGTCCGCCCGAGACCCTCATTCAGGCAGTCCTCACAGAAAATTATCCTCTGTGGCCGAGCCTTAGCCCGATTTTGTCATAGATCCCAAAATCAGAAAACATCCTGAATCAAAATTTCATATAGCCTACTTCTCTCTCTTCCCGTTTAGAGTCCCCTCTCACACAACAGGGTCTAACACATTCCCCACGGGCTCAAAAAAAAAAGTCTTATTCTTTATCACTTCCCCCTTTTTTTTACACAGAGATCTAGGAAAAATGGTTCGCTGCTCCCTGTTCTCCCAACAGCCAGAATCTCCTCCACAAGAACCATCGTCAAACGCTGCTCTCTGTATTCCGTCCTGCCAGCTGCCTTTTCTGACATAGCCAGGCCCACAAAACACGTCGTCACTGCCACCACAGACACAAGTGGGGCGCACCCACGCACACACAAGACCTAGAAAAACACCTCTGACTAGTAAGACACTTCCTACTTAGTTAGCAATGGTCAACTTTTTCTGGAAAAAAATCTAGAGGTTGTACGAAAAAAGAATACACTGAATCTATTTTTCACAGGAATCTTGAAATCGCACACGTTGTGAAGTACGTGTTGTTCCACTTTGTGTCAGACGAAATCCACAGAAAACGAGCGCTGAGGTAGTGAAACACAACGAAGCAAGCGAGGTCCCCAAAGCACCTGTCACTTAGTATTATCGCTGGACAGCAGCTTTATCCGCATTCGATGTGATTCACTGTCTCCTCATAAAGCAAGAACTGAAAAGCGTCCGACAGATGAAAATAAAGGCACATGCTTTTCGACACACACTTTCTTTTGTTAACAAAGAAAGTTAACGTGCAGCTTTGGTCCGCTGACTCCTCTTCGCTTCACTGACCACTACAAACGACGTAAGCGGATTAGGAGGACGCCATTCGGAATATGCGTTTTCAGCCAACGTGTAGGCTCTATGCAAGTCTGTGTGGCATTTACGGGTTAAGGTGCAGTGCCTAATTCTCTTGCCGGTGTAGCATGCCATCGTGTCCCCCCAACAGAAAACGTCGCCCGAGGGTCGTTTCCGCCGTTCAAGACGTTCCGTTGGGGGGGGGGGGGGGGGGGGGGGGGGGGGGGGGAGGGGGGGGGGGGGGGGGGGGGGGGGTGCAAATAAATGGGTCGAACCGTCGCTTAGGGCTCTTCTGGGCAACCCCCCCCCCCCCCCCCTCGTGTCTGAGCCACCTTCCACCCGCCATCCCCCTTGACAGATGTAACAAGACTCACCAAATCTGAACAGTGCATCCCTTTCCCCGACCCCCACATCAATTATCAAATTATTATTTCGGAAATACAATTAACGAAAAGTGTAGAAAGCATTGCGCGTACGAGTGCTTATCTGTGCATGCGAGACCATGTGAGTCAGAGATAGATAGATACAGAGAGTTTGTGTGTTTGTGATGTGTGTTTGTTAAGTGAGTGAGTGAATGAATACGTGAGTGAATGCATGTGCGCATGTGTGTGTGTGTGTGTGTGTGTGTGTGTGTGTGTGTGTGTGTGTGTGTGTGTGTTGTGTGTGGTGCGCACGCACGCGCGCGTTTTGTGTATGTGTGCGTACACGTGCGCGTTTGTGTCCGACTAAACTTGTATATGTGAGCAAGTGAGTGTTTGTGTACATATATCTTGAACTGACTGTAAGCATACTACATGTGTCAATGAGATGGGGTATGGGGTTGGCGGCAATGTGGAAGGGTGAAAAAAAATCCGGGGCATGGTTTTGATCGATAGAGAGGTCCGTCAATGTGGCATGCTACACCGTTTTCTGCTGCATGAAGAAAGCGGCCAAGAAAATGAAGAACGTCCCCCTTTACCTTACAAAATATGACCGGAGGTCTTGGCACCCTGGGTTGGGGTTTGCTTAAAAAGAAAAAGGAAAGGGATAAAAGAAAAACACGCACAAAACGGCGCAGGTGAACTATGTATGACCTTATCATGTACCAATCAAAAGGACGTTTACGGAATTCGGCGAATCACGGCGAATCACGTGCCCCCCCCCCCCCCCCCCCCCCTCCCTCCCTGAACATTTATTCACACACACACACACACACACACACACACACACACACACATTTTCTATCTATTCTTTTCTGAAAGTGTGTGTGTGTGTGTGTGTGTGTGTGTGTGTGTGTGTGTGTACGCGCGCGCACGCGCGCGTGCGCGTGTGTGTGTGCATGTGCGCGCGCGTGTGTGTATGTATGTATGTATATCTACATAAATATAAGATACAGAAATGAAAAGCAATTTCTAAACTAGTCTCTGATTCAGCCTCTTTCCCTGTAAAAATCCACATTTTCCTGGACACAAAAGAGATGAATGTTGTCTTTGAAGGCTACAGGTCTGGAACAGACCTGTTCTGCTTCTGTACACCCCCGCCACGAAGCAGCTTGAATAACAGGGACCTCTGATTTGGTACATGAAACTAGCGGTATTCACACTCTCCAAAGCACAGGTGCCAGAGCGGACCAGGCCTTGTGAGCATTGTTGCCTTTGCTAACGCTTCGACTTCTCGTCAAAGACACACATTTACCAACCAATACAGCTGACAAAACACGTGCTTATTCAGAAGACACTCCAGTCGCGCCACATCAATCGTGTATGTCAACATAATTCGTTACGAATCGCTTCTTCTCCTGAATGGTGCAGATTGCTATTGACAGATCTGGGTCCGCATGTTTTATGTAAAAGTTTCCGCGCGCTTAGGGGTATGGACAGACTTTCTGTCTCTTTGTGTTGCTACACGCAAGCGCGTAGACGTTTATAGATACACACAGTCACAACATCCACATACGCATACACTCACACACTCACAGAGATTTACACGCATATACACTCTCATACACACTCCACTCGCTCTCTGACAGACGTTAATTATTCTCTAAAACAGGTTTTAAGAAATACAAGACTTAAGCGCAAAGCAGCATTTTGGTTACTTCGTAATCATATTCTTTCTTTCTTTCCTTTTTGTAATAATAGGAATGATCATGATTTGTTTCATTTTTTTTCCTTCATTTAATTGTCTTTGTTAAACTGGTGATGTAGATCGTAATGTTACTACTGTTGTAATACATATATGTTGTTACGTTTGTCCAAAACAATCAAATATAAACAGACGTTAAATTAAAGAATGAAACACAACACACACACACACACACACACACACACCACACACACACACACACACACACACACACACACACACTGACTGACTGACTGAAACCAATTTATTGTCAGATTAACTCAAGGTTGTACTGATATTTAAGAAAACATTATGATCAGAATACCAACGTTTTTCATTCAAAGCAAACAAGCATAATTAACACACAAAAATACGCTCGCACACACATACACATACACTCACACGCGCGCGCGCACACACACACACACACACGCTGCGCGCGCGCGCGCGCACGTTTACTCACGCACATACACACATGGCTTGATGGTAAAAAAAAAAAAAAAAAAAAAAGCAGTTTTTCTGCTTATTCGATGTTCCATCTGGAAATAAAACTTTGACTTGACTTGACTTGACTTGACACACATATGCGCGCGCACACACACAAACGTATGCACTTACGTAAATACACAAATACACACATCTCAATACGAACACGCTCATACCCTCACATACACTCAAACTTTACACACTCACACACACAGACACACACACACGCACACACACACGCGCGCA
>JADBJO010000511.1:147500-150000 GCA_016801955.1 Conus betulinus | reverse complement strand
GGAAGTTTTCAGCACGGATATAGCGCAGGGTGAATGACTGACGAGCTGTCAATCAAGTCCATTGCACTCATTTCCGTCTGGCCAATTTCTGATGTCGACCAAGCCCTCCTTTGTTCCCCATGCACTAAACCCCACACTGCAGGCATATGACGGTAGGGGCCTTCAGCGGGACCGACTTTCAGCATACTCGATGCAGGTCTATCTGTGTGTCACACACACACACACACACACACACACGACACACACCAGGAGAGTCGAGAGAGAGAGAGAGAGAGAGAGAGAGAGAGAGAGAGAGAGAGAGAGAGAGAGAGAGAGAGAGAGAGAGAGAGAGAGAGAGAGAGAGCAGAGAGAGCATTACTTTGTATTGATCAGGCCTATACAGCCCATAACTACGGGTTATGAGAGAATTAAAAAAAAAAACAGCTGCAGTAAATCATGGAATCAATATCAATTTGTGAACCTAGAGTCTTAAATCTGGCATGACAAACAGCTGATATCAGAGTCTTGATTTTGGTCTGACAAACTGCACACATCAGTCTTGATTCTGGTCTGACAAACTGCACACATCAGTCTTGATTCTGGTCTGACAAACTGCGCACACAGTCATGTCTTGACAAAACTGCGCACATCAGTCTTGACCCTGGCACAACAAACGTGTGCACATTAGTCTTGACTCTGGCACAACAAAGTGTGCGCATCAGTCTTGACTCTGGCACAACAAAGTGTGTGCGCATCAGTCTTGACTCTGGCACAACAAAGTGTGCGCATCAGTCTTGACTCTGGCACAACAAAGTGTGCGTACCAGTCTTGACTCTGGCACAACAAAGTGTGCACATCAGTCTTGACTCTGGCACAACAAAGTGTGCATACCAGTCTTGACTCTGGCACAACAAAGTGTGCGCATCAGTCTTGACTCTGGCACAACAAAGTGTGCACATCAGTCTTGACTCTGGCACAACAAAGTGTGCGCATCAGTCTTGACTCTGGCACAACAAAGTGTGCACACCAGTTTTGACTCTGGCACAACAAATCAGTGTGGCACACCAGT
Organism: Conus betulinus; assembly: GCA_016801955.1. Lineage (NCBI taxonomy): Eukaryota > Metazoa > Mollusca > Gastropoda > Neogastropoda > Conidae > Conus > Conus betulinus. The sequence continues at coordinate 148,952 of JADBJO010000511.1, read as the reverse complement.
TTTGACTCTGGCACAACAAAGTGTGCACACCAGACTTGACTCTGGCTTGATTCTGGTCTAACAAACTGCGCACATCAGTCTTGCTTCTGGCTTGACAGATCAGGCATATCAGAGTCTGGCATTGTATGGCTTGGCTTGTCTATTAACGACAAGCCTACTTTTGTATACAAGAAGCACGATTACTTTGAACTAGAATGGACAGCTATAGTACTAAATTCTTTTTTGAACCTTAGCTTTCTCAGTGGTTCCTGTAAGCTGTCAAAATAGGTACCCGATTCTGTGTTTCCTTTACACATGTCGCATATAAGACTGTTTTCTTAAAAAAATCTATAAAACGAAGCTTTGAACTTTAAGCTGGGAAGTACCTAAACACTAAACATGTCAAGCATTCCTGTCTCGGTGATGTGCAACCTTTATAGAAACAGTGGTGTACAAAATAAGAATTGATATTTGAGTACAGACAACATCTGCAATTGATGATTTTAGACAACTCTTGGACAGAACTACTGATAAATCGATCTTTTAGACGTTACATACACAATTATTGATCGCCAACTCGCCGTTTTTTTTTTTTTTTTTTCCATGCATCGTAAAACTGTACATATTATTGTCTAGCGGAGAGGAGAGAGAGAGAGAGAGAGAGAGAGAGAGAGAGAGAGAGGGAGGGAGGGAGACAGAGAGAGAGAGAGAGGAGAGAGAGAGAGAGAGAGAGAGAGAGAGACAGAGACATGGAGGCGAGGGGAACCAGGGGGGGGGGGTGGGTGGAAAGAGTAGTGGGGGGGGGGGGGGGGGTGGGGGGGGGGGGGGGGGGGGGGGGGAGGGGGAGAGAGAGAGAGAGAGGAGGGAGACAGACAGACTGACAGATAGACGGACGGACGGACAGACAGACAGAGACAGAGACAGACAGACAGACAAACAGACAGACAGAGACATGGAGAAAGGGGAACGGACAGAAAGGGAAGAGGTTGTGGGGAGGTGTTAAACTCGAGCCTGTCCCCTGTTTGCGTACTGGTTAAGGGCTGGCTTCGCGGTGGAGCAAGAGCTCGCATCAGACGTTCCCGGTTCGAAACCCCGCCAGCGCCAAACACTCACGGAAACAAAAACCACCGCCCCTATTAACGTCGAAGCAGCGTTTCTGATAGTGACATACGAGCATGATTGGCTCGGTTGGTCAGCGCGCCGAATTTGCCGTCAGATGTGTGCGTTCAGATCACGTGCGCCCAACCTGAAAATGTTGTAATTTTTGCTGCCAGTCTCAATGTACTGTCGTTCTGGTAAGGAAACTGTGGTGTAAAAACAGACCCCCCCCCCCCCCCCCCCCCCCCCCTCCACCTCTCCCCAATCTGCTTGGATGGTTATCACCGTGATCCTTGTCACTTCTGAAGGGTCCCTTCAAACCTGGATTTAACGAACTGCTCACGTTTGAATACGGTAATGCCCTGTTGCATGTCT
>JADBJO010000511.1:125000-142500 GCA_016801955.1 Conus betulinus | reverse complement strand
TGTGACAGCTACCAAAATGTCGCCTCTCTCTCTCTCTCTCTCTCTCTCTGTGTGTATCAATCTACCTTTCTATCTATCTCGCTAATTCTGGAATAAATAACGTCGGCAAACATTTTACCCAGTGACGAAACGAGTATTACGCGTGTGCGAGAGTGAGTGAAGAGATTCAACTAAGACTCCAAACTCAAAAGGTTTTGGCTGCGCCTAAACCAGAAGCCCGTAACGGGAATGGAAACCGCACGGTATAGCATACAAGGTACCCCATGCATGCAAGTCAGCTGAAGTCAGTCAGAGCCATACAAAAATGCATGGGCACAATCTTACTCTCAAGTCGCCGAACACAAGTCTATGGCTGGCTAGGTGCTTTTTTTTTTCCCCCTGATGTCCTTGATGACTGTCACAAAGACGATCCAAACGGTGATAGGCATTAGCGGCGTCTTGACAGGGGGAGGTTAGTTGTTTCCGCAAATCAAGGTGAACTGAACAAGAGAGAGAGAGAGAGAGAGAGAGAGAGAGAGAGAGAGAGAGAGGAGAGAGAACAGAGACCGAGAGAGAGAGAGAGAGAGAGAGAGAGAGAGAGAGAGAGAGAGAGAGAGAGAGAGAGAGAAACAGACAGACCGACAGAGAGACACAGAGAGAGAGAGAGAGAGAGAGAGAGAGGAGAGAGAGTAGGGGGGGAAAGGGGGGGGGGGGGGGGGGGGCGTGAGGCTGCTGGATTGGATATTTGGGAAGTTGGTGGAAGGTGGAGAGCGGGGTGGTCAGCACAAAGAACTCACAGTCAGTTGAATGGAAGTTTAACGTCCACTTCCACCCGGATGGTACACAGACGGATGTCAGCATTCCAGATGAGCACGGGACCTATCTAGTACCACGCCGATACCGCGCCAGAACGAAAGCACGTTAAAATATAAAACAAAACTGTTATTCACATGGCATCGTGCTGCCCTGTCTTACACCAGAATGGACCTCCATAGCATCGTCCATGTGAATATTCTTCCTCGTTTTCTGAAAAGTTTCAACAGCTCAGAGTGCTTCATGTACTGTTATTGTGTTAGCTTATTCATATGGCCTGGTGATGACGCTGTACTGGAGGTTCTTGAACTACTGTCGTTTGAAAGATCAGGGCATAAATCTGAATGTGGCCATGCTTGGGAAGTTTCATCTTTTGGGCGTTTCAGGGCGAACTGACATTAACAACTTTACCGGGAATGCTACTGCTTGGAAGGCCTGACAATGAGGTGGAATGGGTGCTGTGGACTATGGGGTAGGGTAAGAACAGTGCAGGAGAAGAAGAAAAGTGCCTGAAACACTGGATTACATGTCTCGCTTCTCTGCTTGGGTTTAATCTTGGATGAATGCAAGTTATTCAATCAGGAACACGGGGTACAAAACATAGGCGGATGCTCTTTCAGCCATGAATCTATCTTCATTATCCGATCGGCTGGGATTTAACAAGTTCCTCTCTCTCTCTCTCTCTCTCTCTCTCTCTCTCTCTCTCTCTCTCTCTCTCTCTCTCTCTCTCTCTCTCTCTCTTCCCCGTATCATATTACTAAACGAGGAATGATCTCCAAGACGTTGGTTTAAGGTTGTTTTTCATATGCATAAATATGCGAACGACACGTTTACAAGATAACTGGCTCACAGCTTAGGACGAACAGAAGCCGGCTTCAGCCAGATAGACTGGCCACAATAACTGAAGGCGTTTCTCTAGTCCCTCAGCAGACGATCTGTATAGTTGTGCTGTTGGGTTTATTTCATGTGGCTGACAACACACGCAATGATCCCTCCTAATGTTTGCCAGCCAACCCACTTGATGATTGTGTTGCGTTATGAAGCTTCCCAAATACGGTCGAGACAATGACTGATGTATTCCTCTGAATCATGTGAGAAGTCAGTCATGAAACGTGTTCTTCATTCGGCTGACAATTTTCATCGATCTTTTTAGCATGTTTGTGATAATATTCAGTGATAAAATCATATTAGCATTTCATCATGAATTAATTCTTCATTAGTAAATAAATGAATACGCATAATCGCTTTTGTCTCCCAGTTGTCATAGAAACCGCCACCAAACAGGACTCAGATATGAGAAAAGCATGGAACACAATTCTGAAGTCATCGCCTGGATATGTACCGGATATGTTGGTTGAAAAAGATAGCTTCGTCGTGTGGCGAAATAGACGCTATACAGCCCTTTCCTGTATCCCCTGCCATTTGCTGGATGGTAGGATTGAGAAGAAGGCAGGTCGACTGTCAACTAGCATTTTTGCCAATTGCCCCGAAAGTCGATTCCTTTGTAGCAGTGAATGTCCGCGGAAGGAACATTGTGGTCTGTCCCCTACCGGAGACCTGCCATTCCTTTTGTTTCCGACTCTCTGTCTGTCTGTCTCTCTCTACTCTCTCTCTCCCCCTTTGCCTCTGTTTCGCTCTCTCTCTCTTTCGTTCTCCCTCTCGCTCTCTCTCACCCTCATGCAGGCATGCACGCATATGCGCGCGCGCTCACGCTCGCTCACACACAAACATGCATGCATGAGAGAGAGAGAGAGAGAGAGAGAGAGAGAGAGAGAGAGAGAGAGAGGAGGCAGGCAGACAGACAGACAGATATTTATTTGTCATCCCCAAACCATACAGACTGTCTCGAGTCTGCAAAGAACCAGCCACAGAATTCTAAACCCGCCTTACGAAACCACGCCTACCCTCCCTCCCCCTCTCACCCCAGCCTCAAATCGATGCTTTTAACGTATCTTTTTGTGTGGGTTCATTTTGTTTCGTTGTAAGGCTATTTTCGTCTCTCTCTCTCTCTCTCTCTCTCTCTCTCTCTCTCTCTCTCTCTCTCTCTCTCTCTCTCTCTCTCAGCACGACAGTTACTCTGGCGGGAAAAAAACTGCCGACTTTCGTGTCCGTTTCATCTTGAACCACTTTTCCGTTTCTGCTCAGCGGGAAAGCAGCATTGCGGAAAAAAAAACACACACACACACACACACACACACACACACACACACACACACACACACACACACACACACACACAAAGAGGAAAGAAAAAATTCGGATAAATCTCATTTCTGCCCCTACAGAAGGGGAAGCAGGCAGCCGTTAGCTAAGAAGAGCTATTTTCCATGGCAAATTAGCTGCTCCAAGGACCGGGCAAGACTGTAGACCTTTTATCTGAGCAACCACAGGGACTAATAAATCCTGTCACGGGCATGGGAGATGACTGATTTGCATTTTACGACGATTTCCTCTCTGATCTCCAATTCCCACCCCCTTCCCCCCCCTGTCTGTGTCTCTCTCTTCCTTTCTCCCTGAACTCTCGTCTTTTCCTACTACTTATCAAAGAATTACAGTTGCGTGGGGACGCTTGCTCACGCTAGTTAGCAGTTACTGTCGTCAGTAGGAGACTTGATATATGGTGGGTCTCCTACGTTTGGGATCAGAACATGTACCAACAAACATGCGCAAAGTGACTCGGCCGCAACGGGTGTCGCCTCTGGCGAGTGGCCTCTCGCCGACTTGATACTGATTGTTCCCTGTATAGTGCCATGCCAGATCTGAGCAGAAAAGAGCGGCATGGGGGTAGCGCCACTGGAGGTGCACGAAGATGTACGAAAAAAAAGGGGTATTTATTTTTGTTTGTTCGTGTTTCCATAATACCTTTCATCTATGTTGACTATTTTAGACTCTAAATCAATTTTCAATACGAATATTGAATCAACAGATGTTCCATAATACGTTCATCTATGTTGACTATTTTTGACTCTAAATCAATTTTCAATACGAATATTGAATCAACAGATGTTTAATCATCAGTAAGACAACCCCCACCTCCTTTCATCTCTTCACCCCTCCCCAAAACAACAAAGAAAAACAAAACAAGAAACATCAACAACTTCCCTCCCCCCTTCCCGCAACATGAATGATTGAAACAAAAGTCCACCATCACCATCTACAACAAACAAACAAACTGACTGAACCACCAACATGTCGATTCCATGAGGATGCTTCTTTTCAGAAAATGGTTGAAGTTTCAAAGCGAACTCCAGAAGCCCACAGGGACGTCAACGTGCTGAACGTTCAGCTTCCGGCGCAGCGACTGCAAGCCAGGAAGGGGAGGGAGGGAGGACTGGAAGGAGGTGGAGGGGGAGGGGCGGGGATGGGGTGGCTGGGAGCTGTGACCAGAGGAGGCCCTTACATATTAGCCCAAATCACCAAATCCTCTCACTGTATAGTCACGCGATGAAGACAGACGGACCGTCCGTTGTCAGTGTCGCTTCTACTAGCTGAATGCCCAACCACGGTGCGTCGTATTTTCATGTCGACCGGTAACCGATACCCCCTTTTAGTTATTGGTCATTGTCCCCATCGTCCCAGTCCCTCAGTGGCGCTGCTTCCACACCAATCCCACCCCCCTCCATACACAACCACGCCTAATGTCGTTCTATGGAAGCCACAGAGTACGCGGAGCTATCAACATCATGCCGTAATGCAGCCACCCACCACAGGAGCAGCACTATCTGGCGCGTCGTTCCGGTAGTGTTCAACACAGACTGAACATAGCCAGGACGTGATCTACTATGCCTCATGTTAAGGACATGGGCTGCCTAGTTATGAACTGGAAATCGCCACCACATCTCATGAACGACAGTGTCTACGATGGCAGAGAATTAAGCCTACAGAAAATGAAATTCTCTCTCTCTCTCTCTCTCTCTCTCTCTCTCTCTCTCTCTCTCTCTCTCTCTCTCTCTCTCTCCCTCTCTCCATCCCTCTCTCTCTTCCTCCCTCTCTCTTCCCCCCCCACTCCTCTCTCATATTCTGATTCATTACTATTCATAATGACGAAAATGGTGAAAATGATGCAATGGACATCCATTTTTTTGGTCTGAGATTACATACAAAGTCTGTCCTTCCATGAAAAAAAATGTCAGCATTAACCAGGGCCGAAAGACAAGGTTATCTGCCATCATGATCGGGAAAATGAAGCACAGTGTCTGAGGCACATCCATCTGCGGAGTGGACAAGGCCTGACCGTGTGCTCTCAGCCACGCCGCTGTGGAGTCTCCAGCTCGCCCAACCGTGGACAGCGGCCACGCGGGGCCGACACATCCCATAATGATCATGTTTCTGAGGAGGTTCGAACCCGCGACCGCCAGCTGTCTGTCCGTGGTGCAAGCCACAGCGGTACGACGGCTAACGAATGATGTCAAATCTATGCGTGATAATGAAATAATAATAAAGTTTATAAAAACCTTTTGGTGGTAGTTGAACCCCTTGGAAAATAGATACTGACGTTTCAAGCCATAGGCCCGTTGTCAAAGTGAAGAAGAGAAGAGGACAGTGTAGACAGGAAAGCCCATGTGAAAATTGGGTGAGAACATCTAATCATTAAGTTGGTACTATGCGTGATAGTAGAGAGTTAATCCGATGTGTTTTCTTTGCAAACTGGAAGGACGCCCGCTAGAGCATACACCTCCTCCAAGGTCAGTCTGCCTAGATTCGATCAAATCCTATCTGAAATCCGTTGTGTGTATCTGCCATACATCTCCAAAGGCATCACGGACGTATTGGAAGTGTTTGTAACTTACCGAATTCTCTCGTGGTCTCAGCTCTGCGTTGATGGCAGCTGTATTCCCCCTCCACACCCCGCCCTCTCCTATCATTGTTATTTTGCTTACTGGATCTGGGGTGCAATCCAAATCCGCACTTGATCTTACAAGCTCGTAGACATGAATACATCCCATAATAATAGCGGTTTGTTTGTTTGTTTGTTTGTTGTCATTGAGACCCATGCTTCCTGTCTTGAAATAAAATGTCCAAAATGCCCCTTTTTCGCAGTATGCAGTTCAAATTGCCCTCCTCTGACTTAACCTGGTCGCTTTAGACTATCAAGCCTGGTCGCTTTGGAACGTCAGGCCTGGTCGGCTTAAAAACGTCAACCTGGTCGCTTTGGAACGTCAGGCCTGGTCGGCTTAAAACGTCAACCTGGTCGCTTTGGAACGTCAGGCCTGGTCGGCTTAAAACGTCAACCTGGTCGCTTTGGAACGTCAGGCCTGGTCGCTTAAAACGTTAACCTTGTCGCTGTGGAACGTCAGGCCTGGTCGCTGTGGAACGTCAGGCCTGGTCGCTTTGGAACGTCAGGCTGGTCGCTTTGGAACGTCAGGCCTGCGCTGGTCGGCTTAAAACGTCAATCTGGTCGCTTTGGAATGTCAAGCCTAGTCGCTTTAGAACGTCAAGCCTGATCGCTTTAGAACGCCAACCTGGTCGCTTGGAAGAACGGTCAAGTCTGATCGCTTTAGAACGTCAAGCCTGATCGCTTTAGAACGTCAAGCCTGATCGCTTTAGGACGTCAAGCCTGATCGCCTCAGAACGAGAAGCTAAACGAAAACAACGTCCCTTTAAACGGTACATTTTCACTTGACTGAGAACCTGACAGTGGTTTATCACCACAGTCTACGACTCCTTGGTCTGACGCCCACTTGTTCTCAATGACGGCAGGCGACGGTTAAAAGGCCATTACCATACCTGTCACTACCACCGCACGGAGATGGCTGTAGAGCGATATTAACTGTCACACCCCCCGTGCTAGAAAGAGACGACGCTAGCCGGCTTTCACTGTCCAGGCCCCACAAAAAAAAAAAAGAAAAACCGACATTAGCAAGGAAGTGATAGAAAAAGAGGAAACGAACACATGACCTGTTCCTGTGCATTAAACGGTAACATGCTTTTTTATGTATGTATATATAAGGACAGGATTTGATGGAACAGTTTTTCGATGTTGTTCTGTTTCTATCGTGTTTGTGTGTATACTGTGTGAAACGTACTGGGAATAAAGTTCTGTTTAAACCAGCATTTCTCTGCTTTGTACTGGGGTCTCAGCGAGGCCTGTCTCACGACAGAGCACTATGGGATGGTGCAAGGGGTATGAGAAATGGTAGAGAGAGAGAGAGAGAGAGAGAGAGAGAGAGAGAGAGAGAGAGAGAGAGAGAGAGAGAGGGGGAGGGGGGGGGGGGCTAGGTTTTTGACGAATACGGTTTCAATGTTTGTAAATGTGCCCGAGAAATCTAGGTTCTAGGTTTGTCAATAGGTCCGGCAAGTATGAATTCTATGTTTGAAAACACGTCTGGTTCCATGTTTGTTATTACAATCGGCCAGTCTAAGTTCTCTGTCCATGCGCCGCCAGTACAATTACATACACACGGGAACGCAGATTCTATATTTGTTGATACGTCGGGCAAGCAAGACGGAGTATAGGTTCCTTGTATCTAAATGTCTGGTTTAGCATCCACGTTTCTACAAATATTCGGTATCGGTGAGTATAAATTCTATGCGAAAATGTCCAGGGAGTACAATTCTAAACGTGCTCGGCGAGTATAGATATACATATGTATGTCGGGCGAATATGCATTTTATGCAAACCGTATCTGTAAAGTACAGGGTCCATGTAGATATGTCCGACGAGTGTAGGTTTTATATTAGTATTTCTGGAAAGTATAGGCTCGTAAATGCATACTGCTTATAACTCCTCCCACCCCCCTCTTTTTTTCTTACAAGACACTTAACAGTGACTTCTGAATTGAATTTCAAATCTGGTAAAAATTGCTTTAACAGGCCATTCACTTCTGTATTGAACTGGAAATTTTGGTAAAAACTGCTTTCTTAACAGGTCGCTCGATCTGACTGTCAGTTTACGGGCCGTTAAACTTAATTTTCTAAAACTACAGGCTGTGACAAATCCAGATTAGGTATATCATATCCACTGAGGCTTTATGAATGGACTGATCTGACATACGCTTATATGTGTCTGAGTTTTTGTTGCTAGGATCATGTTCCGATTGACAATGGCTCCTGGCACCTTGTGTCAAAACTAAATCCTTTGGTGAATCTTTCGTATTCGGTTCCATCTGCACGGAATAGTTTGCTTCACAATCTTCGCCTCTCTACTTTGCTCAAATCTTTTTCAAACTAGTATTAAAACGTATTCAAGACTTAAAATTGTGGAATATGCCATGCGACGTAAAGTGTGGGCGTGCGTGCGTGCGTGCGTGACGTGCGAGCGTGCGTGCGGGCATGTGTGTGTGCGTGCGTGCGTGTAGTAGTAGTACTTCAGTTTTACGTCTGTTCACAAATGTGATATTAGAGAGAGAGAGAGAGAGAGAGAGAGAGAAACAGAAAAATGTCTGTGAATATGTAAGTGTATGCATAATGTGTCTAAGTCCATATAAATGTCCATCTAAACATCCCTACAACATACCTGCAAATAATCTAAAAGTAAATGCGTGTGTGTGTGTGTGTGTGTGTGTGTGTGTGTGTGTGTGTGTGTGTGTCTCGCGCGTGCATACGTATGTATGTGTGCGTACGCATATATGTGCATGCGTGCGCACGCGCGCGCTCTAACAGTACACACACACTTGTGAGAAAACGAAAAAGAACATTCATCATCTACCACGACTGGTGTGTGTGTGTGTGTGTGTGTGTGTGTGTGTGTGTGTGTGTGTGTGTGTGTGTGTGTGCGCGCGTGTGTGTGTGTGTGAGTGCGCGCGCGCGCAATTTTGCGAGTGTGTTTATGTCTGTGCAAGTGAGGAGTATGTTTCTCTCTCTCTCTCTCTCTCTCTCTGTGTCTTTGTGTGAGGATGCGTGAGTGCGTTCCTGCCTGCGGGCCTGCGCGTGCACTGTCCGTGCGTACGTGGCTGTGCGTGCGGATGCTTTTAAGATTCGGCAGATTGCATGGTTGCTTTCGCTCAACATTTCTTGTGTGATTTAAAGAAATCTTCGGCAGAGGAAGAATACAAAAATCACTCTCAATCTTATACACACAGAATCGACAACAAACAAACGCATATTCATGTCCTCTGTGTTATAGCTGTGGGCTCTTTGATCGACAAAACACTGCAAGGTACTGATGCCAGAAAGTTCATGTATTTGGACTCGTCTTAATCAAATAAGAAAATGACAAAAATGGACACTTCATCATACACACACTTGCGCGCGCGCGCGCGTGCACACACACACACACACACACCACACACACACACACACACAGAGAGAGAGAGAGAGAGAGAGGAGAGAGAGAGAGAGAGAGAGAGAGAGAGAGAGAGAGAGAGAGCATAACAGATGAGAGGAATAGTTGAGAGCATTCGTGAGAGGGTGTGTTCTTAACTCATCTTGATCAAATAAGAGAAAAAAAAAACCGACAAACATCCATTACCTCATCATCTACACACGCACACAAACACGCACGCGTTTGCCTGCACTCCCATACTTCATACAACATATTCATGAGAGATAGAGAGAGAGAGAGAGAGAGAGGAGAGAGAGAGAGAGAGAGAGAGAGAGAGAGAGAGAGAGAGAGAGAGAGAGAAGGTGGAAAGACGACGAGAGAGAAAAGGAGGGAGAAGCGAAGACTGGTGGGGCATGGACAGGGGGAAGACGGTGTATGATCTTCTGCTGTCCTATTAACTCTATTTCCCAACAAGTTACTGAACTGGAAACAGGCCATCAGGGCTGGCACGCAGAGCGACCAGAAGAGGGACCAGCATGTAATGGCAGTAAAAGTGGAGAGCGCAGACACCAGCTGAAGACAACGTCAGCCCCGTCACCATCAGATACGGCACTGGCCTGCAGCAGCTGCATGCGGCATTACATGGTTTGCCGCCCCAGAATGGGGCCAGTGCCGACACACGGGCAGGCGCGGTAACTCAGCGAACCGACCGTGGCCAAAGTCCATTATCTCCCCGAGACAAAGAAGATTTCGGCAGCAGCAGGAACGAACTAAATCATACGGAAAAGAAATGGGCGTGAACCCCATTTCAACACCAAATCAGATCTGGCCGTGGGAGGACAGGAAGTTCCAGAAGGCGTAATAAAATGTAAGGAGGTCCTCCTTCCGCAGCGTATGTTATATAACGACAGCAGTATGGAGAGAGCTGAGCAATAAAGCACCCTCTTCAGCACAGCCGGCTCAGACAGGATGAAGGGCTCGTGTCTATTGGGTTCTGTGCGCGACTGTTAAATGTTGAGCGAAGGTTTTTTTTTTTTCCTTCTTTTTTTTTTTTTTTTTTATTTGTTGTTGTTATTGGTGGTGGTGGTTTGTCCGTTCGTTCGTTCGTTTGTTTGTTTGTTTTTTTGCTGTCCTATCTTCTGTGCCAGTTCAGCGGCACTGCACCCATGCCATTCATTCCGACCTCCAGTCCACAGCCACAGCCCGGGCCGACCTGCCGCAGCCCTGACACCGGCAATCTACAGGGAGCAGTCAATATCAAGAGGAAACAAAGCAAAGGAGGTAGCTGTGTTTTGGTTACAATCGGCTTTACTGTCCACTCGAGCCATGAGTCAAATGACAAATGTATGTGACATTCCAAAAGAGGAATGGGGGAGGGGGTGGGTGAAGACTATGTGACATTACATCTATACCATTAGAACAACAGCACGCTAAAATGCACAGGAAAAAAAACAGCTAATTATGTTATGCAAACTACGGGGGATTCGAACTCGCAACGTCCAACGGCGAATTCAGCGTTCAGACCTCTGAGGACTGCCGATTCTATCTTAGATATGGATGGTACGTAGCGCCAATGTCTATTAGCACAATGCGTTCACTAATCCACCAGGTACACACTCACGACCTGGAGGAGATCGAACGAAGACCTGACAGTCGCAGTTCTTTCAGTCGCAGGTCTTATTTGTCAGATCCGCCTTTTTTGTCCCCCCCCCCCCCCCCCCCCAACCTTCCCTCCCCATCTCTTCCCTAAACCGTCCTAGCATTAACGAGGAAGGAACAAACCAAACATTTTTCCAGCTTGAAATTGATTTGGGTGCAAACGATGTCGGAATTTGGAAGGAGCGACGGCATTCGTCGATACTGATGTGGACAGATGAGCTGTACATCATACTGCACCTGAACACATCGATCACCACCGCCAGCTCCTCCTCCCCCTGTGTCTCTGGAAGACGTTGGATGATGAAGAATGGCGGGGATTCAACGTATGTTTCTGCTGCGGGCGAAAAAAAAAAAGGGATTTCGGTTGCTCTGCTTTTAACCCTTCGGACGCCATTTGGGTGAAACCTATGCGTACTCCCCGGGCCTACCTACGTGTTGCAGCCATTTCTTTCTTTTCAATGTTTGTAACGTTATCCATTGTGAAACAACACTGCGGGTACTTTTCTTGTCTTCTTTCTTTCTTTTTCGTTCTTCTTTTTTCTTTCTTTCAATAAACTGCTGTTATGAAAGTCAGCAGTGTTTTGTCATTTATTTCCACGATTTTTTTTTTTTGCCAGTTCTTAAGAGTACTGTTTCTTTCGTTGGTAATGAAAACAGTACAGGCGCCGAATCTCACTGGTACAGTGCAATGCCTATGACAAAGTAAGGGTTAATGTTATCCGAGGGAACAAAGATGACACACAGTACAAAGATGTCAGAAAGCCAACCCGCGAAAAGAAACAAAAAGTCCATACGCACTGACCTCACAGCCCTGAGGATGTAGTGACTAGTCCACACACAATGACCACATGACAAAGATGTAAGTGACCAGTCCACACACAATGACCTCTTGACAAAGATGTAGTGACCAGTACACATACAGTGACCTCATGACAAAGATGTAGTGACCAGTCCACACACAGTGACCTCATGACAAAGCTGTAGTGACCAGTCAACACACAATGACCTCATGACAAAGATGTAGTGACCAGTCCACACACAGTGACCTAATGACCTCATGACAAAGATGTAGTGGATGTAGTCCACACACACACAATGACCTCTTGACAAAGATGTAGTGACCAGTCCACACACACAGTGACCTCATGTCAAAGATGTAGTGACCAGTCCACACACAATGACCTCACACACCAGTGACCTCATGACAACAAAGATGTAGTGACCAGTCCACACACACACATGACCTCATGACAAAGATGTAGTGACCAGTGCACACACAGTGACCTCATGACAAAGATGTAGTGACCAGTCCACACACACACACAATGATCTCATGACAAAGATGTAGTGACCAGTCAACACACAATGACCTCATGACAAAGATGTAGTGACCAGTCCACACACAATGACCTCATGACAAAGATGTAGTGACCAGTCCACACACACAATGACCTCATGACAAAGATGTAGTGACCAGTCCACACACACACACAATGACCTCATGACAAAGATGTAGTGACCAGTCCACACACACACATGACCTCATGACAAAAATGTAGTGACCAGTCCACACACACACACAATGACTTCATGACAAAGATGTAGTGACCAGTCCACACACACACAATGACCTCATGACAAAGATGTAGTGACCAGTCCACACACACAATGACCTCATGACAAAGATGTAGTGACCAGTCCACACACACACAATGACCTCATGACAAAGATGTAGTGACCAGGCCATAAGGCTTCACGACAAATATGTATTGACTAGTGACTTCATGACAAAGAAGTGGGACAGCGGGAACTTTTTCACTGTAGACCACAGAAGACGGCCCCTGCTGTGGTGTACATGGATCACTTAGCACACGGTATGCCTCCTCCCAGGGTACAAAACATTCACCGAAACAGTTATTGTGCCATTTCGTGAAGGAATAAAAATCAGTCGAAACTTTCCTTGTGTCACTCTTTGAGGGAATGAAACAGTAACTGAAACTTTTCTTGTGTCACTCTTTGAGGGAATGAAACATTAACCGAAACTTTCCTTGTGCTACACTCTCTGAGGGAAATGAAAATCAAAAACTCTCCTTGTGTCACTCTTTGAGGGAATGAAACATTAACCGAAACTTTCCTTGTGTCACTCTTTGAGGGAATGAAACATTAACCGAAACTTTCCTCGTGTCACTCTTTGAGGGAACGAAACATTAACCGAAACTTTCCTCGTGTCACTCCTTGAGGGAACGAAAAATTAACCGAAACTTTCCTTGTGTCACTCTTTGAGGGAACGAAACATTAACCGAAACTTTCCTTGTGTCACTCTTTGAGGGAATGAAACATTAACCGAAACTTTTCCCTGTGTCACTCTTTGAGGGAATGAAACATTAACCGAAACTTTCCTCGTGTCACTCTTTGAGGGAACGAAACAAACCGATTAACCGAAAAACATTTTCCTTGTGTCACTCTTTAAGGGAATGAAACATTAACCGAAACTTTGTCCTTGTGTGAAACATTAACACTCTTTGAGGAGGAAATGAAACATTAACCGAAACTTTCCTTGTGTCACTCTTTGCGGCAATGACAATCAAAACTTTCCTTGTGCCACTTCTTGAGGGATGCAATGTTCACCAAAACTTTCCTTGTGCCACTCTCTGAGGGAATGAAACATTAATCGAAACTTTCCTTGTGTCACTCTTTGAGGGAATGAAAATTAAAACATTCCCTATGCCACTCTTTGCGGCAATGAAAATCAAAACTTTCCTTGTGCCACTCTAGAAGGGAATGAAACGATCGAAACTTTCCTAGTGCCATTTTTTGAGAGAATGAGACAATCGCCAAAAATCTCATTGTGCCACTTCTTGAGGGATGCAACATTCGCCAAAACTTTCCAAGTGTCATTTCTTGAGGGAATGAAACAATCACCAAAACATTCACCAAAACTGTCCTTGTGCCACTCTCTGAAGGACTAACACATTAAGAGAAACTCTCCTTGTACCACAATCGGAGCTCACAACCCTAAGTCAACACACACTGATTAACTAAACCTAAGCAACTGGAATACTTGAGCGGAATCAATAACTGCTTTAGAATATAAGTTCTCCACATATGACGAGTTTCCAAGAATAATATCATAACATATATTTTACTGGATGGTACTGGGCTGATTCCTATCTTTTTTTCAAATCTGAAAAAAAAAGCAAGAAGCAAACACGATCAGATATAACTGAATTCTGGTTGTGGGGGGGGGGGGGGGGGGGGGGGGGGGGGGAAGGGGAAGGTGAAGGTGTAATGTAAAAGCATGCGTATACTAAGAAACTCCACCAAGAGAAAAAAAAGGACTTGAGGTATCAGGGCTCCTAGACATAAAAAAATGAATCTTGCTTGTGTAAAATCGTCTGGTTGTAGTGCAGACAACTGTATGTGTCTGATAGGCTCTTGTACTGGACAAGTGGGCTTCGTGGACAACACACTCGCCTGGGAAGCCATTGAATCCCGGGTCGGTGGTTCGAGTCTCGGAAAAGGCGGCATTTTTTGGTCCATTTTTCTCACCAGACCATAGGTAAGTAATGATCTATGTGTTTGCCTTTCAGACGAGACAATAAAACGAGGTCCTGTGTGCAGTTAGTATTTAGTGCACAGCAAAACAGCCCACGGCAACAAAGAAGGTCTTGTTCCTGGAAGAACATCCAACCTGATAAGCAAACAAAACATCACAAGGAGAGAGAGAGAGAGAGAGAGAGAGAGAGAGAGAGAGAGAGAGAGAGAGAGAGAGAGAGAGAGAGAGAGAGAGAGGGGGGGGGGGGGGGGGGAGGGGGGGGCAGACGTAACGCTGAAATGTGGGAACAGGCTTTTCCTACTGAAGTAGCCCGGATTTCACACACATAAATATGTTGCACGATAAGTCATACGTTAGAGCGACGTTACCGCGCGAATTTCGGATCCATCCCCCTTCAGCACACACACACACACACACACACACACACACACACACACACACACACACGCGCGCGCGCGCGCGCGCACACGCACGCACGCACCACACGCTCACACGCACACACACACACACACCCACACACACACACACACACACACACACACACACACACACACACACACAACACATCCTTTAAGGGGGGATACGCTTGTTACATGAAACTCTCAACTGGACACAAACTGGTCCGTAAATACTGCCAAGGCTGGGGACCGCCTCGGTGTGACTGCGTGCGTAGAGGGTGATCGTGAAGAGCGGCGTGGGAGTACCACCTCCCGAAAGGAATGGGAGAAAGAGTTCTAGAGGGAACGGCAGCAAAGGAAATAAGGCAGCAAAAAAAAAAAAAAAAAAAAAAAAAAAAAGTGAACACTCACGTCCTCGTCCTGCTGGGTGAACTCGTGGTTGCCGGTGATCTTGTTGATGATCTGGGCCACCGCCGATGACCTCGCCCTCATAGTTGACGATGGGCATGGACAGGATGCTGTGCGTCAGGTACCCGGTCTGCCGGTCAATCTCCTGGTTGAAGCGAGGGTCCTGCACACACACACACACACACACACATACACGCACGCACGCACGCACGCACACACGCACGCACGCACACACACACACACACACACACACACACACACACACACACACGCACACACACACACACACACACAATCATCTTAGCGGTGGTAGACTGAAACAATGACTCCTGACAGATAATGGAAGAAAGGAAAGGAAGGAAGGAAGGAAGGAAGAAGGTGAAGACGGAATGTTTTCTGTTAAACGCGGAAGAAAAGTCCGTTTGCCGTTTAAGGGGAAGACAGAGAGTATTTTTCAACTATCTGAAGAATTCATTTTCATTAGATGGGAAGAAGGAGTTCTTTTTCCAGTATATGGGAAGATTACAGTTCGTTTTCCGTGATACGGAAAGACAAATTTCCCGTTTAAGAGCGATACAGAGTTTCTTCTCCGTTCGATAGGAAGGCAGATTTTGTTGTTGTTGTTGTTGTTGTTAAAAAAATGTGAAGAAAGTCATTTTCCGCTTGATTGGAAGGAAGAGTTCAGTTGTCCTGTCAACAGGGAGAAACAGTAGGGCCCTACCTTGTCTGTTGAATGGGAAGGGAACGAGTTGGCCGTCAGAACTCGTTATCTTCCTATCAAACGGAAAACGTTCACTTATTCGTAGTCCGGCGTTTCAATTCCGCTGGCGGCCAACATTAACGTGGGCATTTCACTGCCCCCTCTCGGAGCGTTGCCCTCGTGTCGGAAATCAGTGTGGCATCAGGCCCCATTCCCCCACTCCACTCCACCCCACCCCACCCTCCTGGGATGATTCCGTCAGCTAGTGAGTGCTGGTGTTAAACCTGGCAGACGGAGAGGAATAACGAAAAAAAAAAAAAGCCCAGTGTATGGCTTTATCTCCCGGATGAAGCAAGGTTTTGAACACAAGATCATCACGAAAGGACTGTTTGACTGGCAAGTGACTGGGAAAAGCACTGATTGAAGGAAGGAGGGAAGAAACGAAAGAGAAAAGGGAGGAAGGGAGGGCGGAAAGAAGAAGGGAGAGAGGGAGGGAAGGACGGAAGGATGGAGGGAGGGATGCTAGAATGAACGGAGGTAGCAGTGAAGAAATACGGAAGAACCATGGAAGGAGCAAGGAAAAAAAGGACAGTAGAAAGTTGGACAAATTAATAATTCAAATGAGGAACTGCAGTTCTTTCCCTTGATTTTGGATTATCGGTGATTGAAGGGTTTTTCGTGTGTGGAAATCGTCACAATTAAAAACACATTAAAAGAAAATTAAAACAGTAGTATAACAAAACAAACCTCAACAAATACATGTACCATGCAGAAATACTATTTGAGAAATTCCGTGTTGAAAGCCACGCAAGAGCGTCATCACGCATGTGTTCTTCAAAAACTGTCGAGAGTTTGTTAAGGAAGGAAGGAAAGTGGAAAGGATGAAGGAAGGCAGGAAGAAAAGAAAACGGAGGTAAGAAAGACACGTCAGATGGAATAAAGAAAATCAAGAAAATACGACAGAACAGGAAAAAAAGAAAAGTCTAGCATTTATCAGAAAAACAAGAACGAAGAAAGAAAGGCAAGAACGATGGAACAAGGTAGGGAAAGAGGAGAGAGAAAAAGGGAAGAAGGAACGAAGACATGGGGAAAAAAAAGAGGGATACAAGATAAAGGCAAGGAAAGAAGGCGGGATATCATTGGTATGAAGGTCACATCGAAATCCATTCTGCGTCTGTCAGTCTGAATACACGGACGCAAAATTACTTCATACCTCTTCACAACTGTAATAGTAGATACAAAAAAAGATGTAGCGGACGTGATGTGGGGTGAGGAGAGGGGAGAGGAAGAGCCTGGAAGAAGGAACGGAAGGGGGAGTGAGGCGGCGAGTGGGGAAGGGGGTGTAACGGAGGGGAGGAAGACATAAAAACGACTTCCATTTCCAAATCATGACACACACTTCCGACAGACATAAACAATGAAACGTAAAATCCGCCCTCGATCATAGTCAGCTGTCCATAATGTCCTTGACGTTGTTATATATATATTGAAAAGTTTGAAGCTGTATCTCACCTTTGATATCTAGAGAGTGGTGGTGGAGACTTAAAAAGAAAAAAAAAAAGACAGACGAAGAAGACATTTTCGTGCAAACCTAGTCTCCCATTTGTGTATAGGCTTAATTAGGTTTCCACGGGTTTGAGCCTTACTTTACACGGCAAACATGCCGTCCACACAGACTAGGCAATAGTTGAACGAAAGAAATTAATGTGTGAATGAATTCAGAGGTGTGTGTGTGTGTGGTGGTGTGTGTGTGTGTGTGTGTGTGTGTGTGTGTGTGTGTGTGT
>JADBJO010000511.1:87500-107500 GCA_016801955.1 Conus betulinus | reverse complement strand
GAGAGAGTGTGTGAGAGAGAGAGAGAGAGAGAGAGAGAGAGAGAGAGAGAGAGAGAGAGAGAGCGCAGCTAACCAATGACAGAATTCTTTAATAATGTGGAAAGATAAAAAAAAAAGCTTGCGGACGACCAGGCAAATAAGTCAATCAGATTCAGTTTCCCTCTGCATCACCGCTACACTCTGCCCTCCACTTCACTTCTACTCATGTCCACCTCTGTCTCCCTCCCCTCTCCCCTTCCCTCCCCCTTTTCCACCTCCCGCGCCGGTAATTCCAACAACCTCAGGGAGGAAGACACACGCCAGGACTCGGTCGGCGAAACGTGCTTGCGCAACGCTCCGGGACCAGGAACGGATCCATAAATAACGGCCCTGTCTTATAAATAGTCGTCCAAATTCATAAAACAGTGTCCAGGCATGGCAGAAGGGCGGGGGTGAGGTCGGATGGGGGGTGGGAGGGACGGAAATGGCAATAAATACAGCTTCCGATGCGCGACCAATTATTCCCTTCCCAATCGGATCAGCAGGACTGATTACTGGGTCCTCGGCACATCGGGGTGGTCCGGCTGCCAGGTTCGTTCAGAGGCAGAGAGAAAAAAAAATAGAAAAAGAAATGGATGATCATAATAATAAAAACAAAGAAGAAAAAACGGGGTGAAATCTGTCCTTGATTATGGAGATGATTGCGGCTTGGAGCTGTACATCAAGAACTTATCGCCTTTCTACCTGTAAACCACTTTTTTTTTTCTCAGCTAGACATTCAATCTGGGGAAGAGGGTAGCTAGTAGAAGAGACCATAGAATGCAGGGCGATGGGCCTCTCTATCTACTTATTATCATTATTTTTCATACGTTGTCTTTATCTTATGTGCTGCTTCAGTGGCTTTACCCCATGCCGATCATTCCGGTTCTCCATCTGACGTGTCCCGCCGCAGCCCCGGTACTGGCGACCCACCAGTCGTCGTAGGGCAAACCCATCGTAGGAGACACTGCACTGCAGCAAAAATCACTTCGGCTATGTTCATTGGTAACTGTTCTGATCCAGCATACGCAGGACACCACTTACAACAATGTTCCCTCCTGACATAAATAATTGCTTAGTCGAGGAGCCAGCGCGAGAGAGCGTCCCCATCTCGAAGAGCGGCCACCTTGTCCGCCCAATGACAGTTTCCATACCTTTACCAATACCGGCTACCTCGGCACGGAGCCAAAAGAGCGTTGATGTGGGACAGGTAATCGAAATTAGGGTTAAAAATGAGAGATGACCATGAAGAACCAAAGAATTTCAGACTTTTTAAATGCTGATCGGTGAGGATAGGGATGATGAAGACGATGCTATAGAGTTCCATTCCGGTCACTGGGCTGTACTCTGCTATTATTATCATGATGTATCTCAACGTCAACCAGGCTGGATAGATACAGAAACCTGCAGCGTTGATCAGGAACTTTGAGCAACACTCACAGAGACGCATCCCAAAAGAAACTCGACTGTGTGGTTCTAGTCTTCCGAATTAGGCCCATGGCATCCTCACCTCTGGGTAAGAGTCGGCCGGGGTAGAAAAATTTCACCAGTAAATGGCTTTGATCGGAATCGAACCCACGATCTCCGAGCCAAAAAACCGTGACGCTACGGCGACTGCTCTTTCTCTCTCTCTCTCTCTCTCTCTCTCTCTCTCTCTCTCTCTCTCTCTCTCTCTCTCTCTCCTTGTTCTGCTAGAGCTCCATGTCCGTAGTCAGTTGGTGTCCCGCTGGGATTCACCTTACAAAACCGCTATATTCGCTCCGCATAGTGGCTGTCATGGTGTTTTCGATCTGGTGGTCTCAGTGTAGTATCAGACATGTATCGCCCCACCTTTCCACACTCTCTACGACTGGTCATCCCAATGACCACAGTTACCGTTTACTTCGAGGAAAAACTAACATTCTTCCAGAAAACTTGATAATTATTTTTACACATGAAAACATCGTTCTTCACCGCTGCTGATGCCGTTGGTTCATAATGTTTAATTTTCTTGCATTGCCGGCCGATATGACGGTCAAGCATGGTCATCACGAACAGTCATTACGACTCGTGAAAGTATACGTGCATGACCAGTGAACAGAGGTCGTGAAGACTTACGAAAACAAGTCATCGCTAGCCGCCATAAATGCAGTGGCTAGCGTTGCAAATCTGCCAGCGCGGCGGTCACAGGTCCGGTTTCCATCAGAGCCATTTATCTGTGGGATTTTTCAGGCATGACTGGCTCCTACCCGGAGCTGACTGAGTTATGACACTGAAATGGAATCACATACTCGAGTTTCATCAACTTAATGGATGCGTCTCTGAAAAATGCGGCTCAAGTTTCCCGACCGACGTTGCAGGTGTCTGCATCTCTCGGGTCTGGTTAAAAAGGGAGTTTAGAGTACAGCCTTGTAGTGTAGTCTCTCTGATCAAAATGGAACTCCATCATCCCATCCTCATTCGTAATCACTGGAAAAAAAAAAAAAAGTCTCACGTATTGTGTCTGCATGCATGCCCCGCTAAAAACGGAAACACGTTACCACGCCTCGTGTGCATGCGAAATGGTATCATTCAATATCATGAAATGGACTGTAGACTAGTTAAGAATACCATCACCACCTCCACCCACCACCACCAGCTTGGCAAAGGCGCTGGGAGCCGGAATTAACAGCGATAATTGTCTTTTTCCCTGCTCAAGGCTTACAAGGGCAATCCGGTCGTTCCCTTTGAAATTGGAAGTAGAAGGGCGCTCGGGAGAGGGTTGACCTCCGCCAAGGTCAAACGGATCCTGGGTCCGTCTTTTGATCGGGATCCGCCCCCAAATGTAATGGCTTCGTCCTCAGGCTGTACACAATCTTTCCAAGCAATGTCTGTACAACTCGATTAGGAGTTGCTGTGTTATTCTGGTGTATGTATTCTGGATCTTCTATTTAGAGTTGCATCTTCTCAACGGATCCACACCGGAATCCCATTACTTCATTTTTGGGCCATATATCATCTTTTTTCCCTCTAAAATTCGTTAAAATCAGTTGGACAGTTTTGGCAGAATCTTAATGACAGACAGACAAACCAACAGAAAAACGGGTGGAAACGTCACGTCCCTGATGCAGGTAGTAAGAAGAAGACCCGCGCAATGATCGATGATCAAATTGAGCTCCCTCTCCATCACCATCCACCCTCACTCCTGCCTACATCGTCCTGCCCATGGCCTGTTTCGGGCTCAGTGGTTCTCCGCCCCCTCCCCTCCCTCTCCCCCCCTCCTGCGCTGATATTTTCACCAACATCGGGGAAAGCAAACAAGATCGGCCAGCACATGTGACTGCGTGGAAAGCAGGGAGGTGGAGACGGCACTTCTGCCCCATTATGGCGTCTAGTTCCAATGGCACTGCCTCCCTGGCCCCGCAGGGCTTTACTGTTTGGTTCTGTTGTGTTTTCAGTTGCCATTATTTCTGAACTGGCATGTCGGCATTTCCCCACCGGACCTGATGCGATCGCCTTGCCTTGCCATCTGTCTCTCTCTCTCCCTATGTGTGTGTGTGTGTGTGTGAGTGTGTGTGTGTGTGTGTGTGTGTGTGTGTGTGTGTGTGTGTTTGTGTGTGTGTGTTTGTGTGTGTGTATGTGTATGTATGTGTGTGTGTGTGTGTTCTGCTTGCGTGTTTGTGTTCAGATATCAACTCCTTTTTCGTTTGATTCTTTCACAAATTGCGTACAATAAAAACAACGCACGCGCGCATGCGACACACACACACCACACACACACACACACACACACACACACACACACACACACACATGCGCGCGCGCACACACACACACACACACACACACACACACACTGGATACTCATGGGAGGGAGGAGAGAGAGAGAGAGAGAGAGAGAGAGAGAGGAGAGAGAGAGAGAGAGAGAGAGAGAGAGAGAAAGAGAGAGAAACATAGCGAAATAGAGAGACAGGCGGACTAACTGGCAGACTGCCTGACAGACAGATGCAAAGAGACAGACGGGGGGGGGGGGGGGAGAGAGAGGGAGAGAGAGAGGAGAGAGAGAGAGAGAGAGAGAGAGAGAGAGAGAGAGCGGCCGACAGCAAACGAGAGAGAGAGAAATAGTGAGGACAGACAGGCAGATGCAAAGAGACAAAGAGACAGAGGGGAGAAAGCGCGTGGGGGAAGAGAGAGAGAGAGAGAGAGAGAGAGAGAGAGAGAGAGAGAGAGAGAGAGAGAGAGAGACAGCGACGAGAGAGAGAGAGAGAGAGAGAGAGAGAGAGAGAGAGAAAGAAAGAGAGAGAGAGAGAGAAACAGAGAGACAGACGAGAGACAGACGACTGACAGGCAGACTGCCAGACAGGCAGATACAAAGAGACAGAGAGACAGAGGGGAGAGAGACAGATGGAGAGACAGCGAGCGAGCGAGCGAGCGAGCGAGCGAGCGAGAGAGAGAGAGAGAGAGAGAGAGAGAGAGAGAGAGAGATGGACAGAGACAGAGATAGAGAGAGAGACAGAGGCGCGGGGGGTAAGGAGGAGGGGAAAAGAAGGACAGAAGGAGAGTGAGAGCAATAGTAAATAGTAATTATTGTGCTTCCATCATTCTTCGAGAGTTACTGCCGCCGCTGCTGCTACGGGGTCAATCCCAAAACGTGTGCGTCAGTCCTAGAACAAACACCTGCTCATAAACTGCCCTGAAGCAATACTGCGTTGATGGTAACTTCACCCCCTCTCTCTCTCTCCACACTGCTACTCCCGCTCCCTTCCCTCTTTTCCCCTATTCGCAGAGACACCATCAAACACACCATAAGCCTAACTGACCCGAGAACCCCCTGGCTTCTATTCCACAGTTTTGTCCAGCCTGGGAAGTGAAACAGATGAACTGCTGACGCACGATACTTTCCGATGTTTGTTTGTTGTTTGTTTTTAAACTTATCTTCCCCTTGTCTTCATGTACGTTTGTTTGGTTTGTTTGTTTGTATGTTGTCTCGAACACAGTGGATTTGGCCATCACTTCTAGGATCCATACCCACCGGTGATAAGCATTTTCAAGTCTGCCGACGCAAAACTAAACCGATCGAACGACGAAGGAAAAGTCGATCTGCGAATGGAGTACAAACTGTGTCCGAGACGGGACGCGTTTTTTTTTTTTTTTTTTAAACAGCGCAGAGTTTGCATCTTCTGTGTGGACATCGTTTTTCTTGGTTCCTTCGGTGACTGTCCGATCACACACACTGGACAATCGACGAACGCTGTCTTCGTCCCCTTTCCTTTCGGATGGGTTTTTAGGCCGATGTTTGTCAGAGGCAGCAAGAGCCGGGTGACAGCACGGAACAGCCGCTTCACATTACCTCAGTGGGCCGTTCTTCAACTGGCAGGTGTGACGGACAGTTCAGCGGGCTGCTTGCTCCACTGCTGCTGCTGATCTGAGATGCTCCACAGCGCAGTGTGGGAAGACAATCACCCGTCACTGGACACCGCCGCTGCCCCGTGGGGGCAGAGAGAGAGAGAGAGAGAGAGAGAGAGAGAGAGAGGAGAGAGAGAGAGAGAGAGAGAGAGAGAGAGAGAGAGAGACCACCAGACAGACAGAGAGACTCAAGACTCCAGATATTTTATTCATATTAGGCCTCAGCCCATCATGAAGGGGAATGCGAATATGTAACTGAATGAAGATATATAACAGACTCAAAATACAAATTGACGATGATATGAATGTGTTCATGTGCCTTTCAAGAAGTCACAACATCTCTCATTTTCAATCCTTTATAAAAAAAAAAAAAACAGAAAAAGACTACGCACATCTTCAGCTTTGGTCGATGACATTAGCAAACTCAGTTTAAACAGTGAAAGGATGTCTATAATATTTAGGCTTAATAAAAGTTTCGCGTATATGTTTAAGAGCTGGGCAACAGAGAACAAAATGCACCTCACTTTCTTCGCTTTCGGTACGTAAGGGGCAGATTAAATCGTTGAACATAGACGTTTTGTGTCGGAAGCGATGTAATGCCAGCTTAGAAATCCCGAGCCTAAATCTAGTCGTACTATATTTTAAGTGCCTATCAATATCTAAGTGTAAGTAAGGGTTTAAAACTGTGGTCACTGCAAAAACCTCTATACAAGTTGAATCTATCACTAGTTTGAATATGATCGGACCAAGTCTGCCACCTACAGTCAAGACAAAGAGAGAGAGAGAGAGAGAGAGAGAGAGAGAGAGAGAGAGAGAGAGAGAGAGAGACCCAGACAAAGACACCGTTGATGAGAGAGAGAGTGAGAAAGAGAGACAGAGGGCAGACAGATAGACCAGACAGACAAAGATACAGTTGATCATAGAGACAGAGAGAGAAAAAAAGAAAAAGAGACAGAGACAGACAGGCAAAGACAGTTGGAAAGAGAGAGAGAAGAGAGAGAGAGAGAGAGAGAGAGAGAGGAGAGAGAGAGAGAGAGAGAGAGAGAGAGAGAGAGAGAGAGAGAGAGACAATAGGAAAGTACGGCATCCTCCTTTCTCAGCCCATTATCATTTGCTTACTACCTGGCAAAGGTGTGTAACTGCAAAGGTGTGCAAGTTAACTAGCCCCGAATGTTTCTTATCAAACTAAATCAATACGCACCATGTAAGTCTACTCCACGATAGAGCTGTCAGCAATCGTCACATATACATCTTTTGAAGCGAAATGTCAAGTCCCCATGCTGTACATGGAGGGAAAAAAAGACAGTGTGCTCTCAGCCCATCGATTACAAACATAAAGCCGTCAGTGACTCATTCTCCCAAGGACGTGGAAAGTCTGTGCGTGTGGCTGCGCGAAAGGTCGTCTTGGTGATAGGATTATAGGTGTTACTTCCAGCAGGAGAGTCACAAATTGTGAATCGTCATTATTGGCCTCGTTTACATCTAGAGCAGAACTAACCTGGCACGACATGGCCCGCCTGCTGATTGGCGTTTACACAGCAGTAGACCGAAACCAGGTGACTGCAGGCTTGAGCCCACACGTTAACTCTGGAATTCACGACGTTAGCTTCCAGAAGTAACAAACAGTGGCTGTCGGACTGACCGCGTGGCTGTGATAAAGGCAGCAGCTTTAGTCATTGGAGCAGCAAAGAGTGCGCAACAAGCCAGATTTTCTGAGCATGTCAAGTGGAACTTCTGCATGCAAGGAGTAGATCTGGTGTCATCTCCATCATCTCCCTGCGATTCACTGAAACATGTGGTGCATTTTTTTCATGGCACCGACTTGCACTTTTTTTCTATGCTATGCTCATCAGCAAGGGTCTTCTAAATATGCGCAAATATAAAAAGATATTATGTGTACGAATCCAACTTTTTCTGAATGGCCTCCTCTGCCCACGCTGGAAGCCAGAGGGGGTTTTGTTCCGTCCTCTGTCCGGAAACTCCTGGCTGTTCTTTCTGCCATTTTTTTTAAACCCTGCCATTTCTTTTTAACCCCAGCTGACACGTGGAAAGGAGTGTGGCCACGTCTGGCCTGCCTGTTGCCCACCTCAGAAGTAGGACCATGGCGCCGTGTGATACAGTACGGAAAAAAAGTAAAAAAGCCAACTGCTTGGGCTACGGGCCGCCCTTAAATGGGTACCGAAATGAAAAAGTTGCTTTATCTCCAATAGAACTCATAAACTACTCTTTCTCTCAAGCATCCAACAGCCTGATCAGTTACACTTTATGAAACCTAAATGGTCGAGAACCACGGCGTTACGCAGCCATTAAATGCACGCAGTAGTCTCTAAAGAGAACCGTGACGTAATATAGACAATCAACATAATTTGTGGAACATTCTAGAAGGAATGTCTGCAACCTTTCTGCTACACTCCACAAGGTCCAGGGGCTCTGGTTAGGCCCCCGGATCATTACGTTTTTCTATCGCTCGTGCACGCACGTCATCTGGTAAACGAACGCGTGGAACCGGTCTTACAACATCCAAAGCAAAACTGAAATACTTTGATCTGAAGCATCAAAGCAAACAAACTCCATTTGTTTGCGACCAGGCTGTCCGAGAAATGTCCAGTGATCTGTGGGAACTGTGTCTGCTGAAGACAGATGACTGCAGTGCCAGAGTGCCATTTGTTGGCCTACTGTCCGTAGCTGAGAGGAGACAATTCCTCCTCTGTCAGCATGGAGCTGAGCTTAAACGAGACATCCCTGTTCCACGTTCACGCATAACGCAGATGATACGGCATTCGGGTAGTCTGCGACAAGCAGCGAGAAGGGAGATGACCTACCTAAAATTGCACTGAGACCACAATAATGATGACAGCAAGATGGAAAAAAAAATCAGTCTCTGTACCTTTTACATGCCATTGAGTTAAGACTGTTGTCGATCCCCAGTACACTGACAATAGATATTGCTTGGTGTGTTTTATATACTTGATCATACTGCTGTGTGTTTGTAAGATGCTGTATTATGAACGAATACATGTTTCTGTTGTTGTCATATTTCATGAAAAGAGAACTTTCTCTGAGAAAGGAAGCCAAGATAGCTTTGAAATTTATGTAAAGCGCCAGTGGGCAGAGAACTCTCAACGCCTAACGCTGAACACGGCGTTCTTAGCACTGCGCTAACCAGGTACTGAAAAGGAGCCGAGCTTCCATTGCAGTATCTCCTGTTCTCTGCTTTCTCTTGTTTTTTGCTTATGGTTGAAGTGTCAGATTGTCCCCTGGAGAGCAAAAGTTCAATCTGCATGCATTTTCGGTTTCCATGCACTAAATTCAGACAGAGCTGTCACCATGAGGTCAGTGCCGAAAGCTTAGCACATTCAGGTCCTGTGTGTGTTCGTGTCCTTAAAACGTAGCTGGCTAGTCGTTCATCCTGAAGACCTTCCACAATGTCAATCTTCCCAGCGTTACGCAGCATTCGTTTCACTCCGAAAATATCCTCTTTCTCAGCTGTCTTCCTTTCTCTTTGCAGTACCTCTGCAGGAGTAGGCCATGACCGGTTACATCTAACTGGCGCTCCGTGTTCCACATTTGAACTTCCTTGGAAGTCATTTGTCCAGAGGCCAGTTGTTCTATAACCTACTTTACTGTTGAAAGGTCACCTGTATTCATCCGTCCCTAATAGATGCCAGAAAGGCAAGTCCTGAATCAACGTTTTATATTCTGGTCCATAAAACTGGCAAAGTCGGCATCAGCAAAGGTCACAGAAAGAATAAAAGTGTCTGCTATCAATGGTGCGCGCTGAACATCCAGTAAACAGATACCCGGGTGTCATCACCAGCCGTGTCATACATCAACTACAAGCTCAGTGTGTGTGCCAGATCCACCCGCCTGCCGCGGCCCACGTGTAACATGCAATATTGGCAATCACAGGAGAGATTGCCTTCAGATTCCCTGATTTATCAAACACTGGGCGGTCAGACTGCCTGCAGCAAGTGTCGGGGAGAACAAAGGGAAAATCAATACGTCAACCTTTCCCCCCCTTTTTGGCCAAGACCTGAACACACGGGGAATCTCCGCTAAGATACAAGAATAACCGTATCATACAGCGATCACTGGAATGTTTGGGGATGGCAATTAGGACAAATAACAAGCACGTCAGACAGTTCCTGCGAAGTAGTTGGGACTGGCAATTACAGCCGAACAATAACTAAGTGAGACTGCTATCATGAGTTTTTGGTAATGTCAGTCAGGGCTAAACAACAACGAAGTCAACCTGTTGTGTAATGTTTAGGAATGGCAATCACATCCAAACGACGCACAAGTCAGGCAGTTATCATGAGCTGTATGGGAAAGGCAATCAGAGCCAAGCAATGACCGATCAGACTGCTATCGTGTGATATATAGGAACAGCAATCACAGCCAGAGTAGCACATCAGACTGCTATCCTGGGGTGTTTGGGGAGGACAATGTGGGCCAAACAGTAACCCCGTCGGACTGCTTTCCCGGGGTAATCAGTGCAGCTTACAGTGACCAGATGAGATCGTTCTCACAAGGTTTTGGGTAAAAGTGCAATGAGGACCCAACAATGAACAAATCAGACTGCTCACAAGAGTATTTCTTCTAACCAACTAAACAACAAACAATGTCAGACGATTATTACAAGATCTGCAGGAATTTGCAATCACGACCAAATAATAAATAAACCTGCTGCAGCGGGAGAGTTCGGGAAATGGCAATCTGAGCCAAATGACACTCACATTTGACTACTGCCATGCGGCAATCAGGAATAGCAATCACAGCCTGTAAGTGACCCGGTCAGACCATTACCCCGGAGTGTTTGGGAATAGCAATCAGGGCTAAACAAACTGCTCTTGTAGGGTGTTTAGGAGCGGCAAGCAGGGTCAAACAAAAACCGTGTCAGATTGTTACCATAGGGTGTTTGGGAACAGCAATCAAAACGAACAATAATCGCATCCGACTGTTATCAGGGGATGTTTGGGAATGACAATCAGGACGAAACAATTGCCTAGTCAGGCTGCTAACGTAGGGTGTTTGAGAATGGCAATCAGGATCAAACAATTGCCTAGTCAGGCTGCTAAAGTAGGGTGTTTGAGAATGGCAATCAGGACCAAATAATATCCACGTCAAAACTGTTATAGGTGGGGTTTTTTTTTGAATAGCAATGAATGTCAAACAATAAACTTATCAGAGTTTTAACGCAGGCATTTGAGAATGACAATATGGGTCAAACAACCACGTCAGACTGTACACTATCATCGCCCGCTTTTGATCCCACGAGTAGTACGAGAGATGGGCAAAAAACAAACAAAACAAACAAACAAAAAAAACAATATGGCCATTAGACTCTTTTTATATTATTATTAAAGATGGTTGTTAGAAACTTGAAACAGCTGTCTTGTGAACGTTTGAATCTTAATTTGTGACCAGGCAAAAACAGTAGGGTCGCGTCATCGTGTGACTAGATGTATTGTGTCATAGAAGAAGGTACTGTGTGTAACTTTGCCCCCAAAACACGGAATCCCATTATCTTCTTCCCTTGCACATGTACACAAGGATCAACCCCATAAACCATGTATAATTACACGTAGCAATCCGCAAACAGAGCAAGACGATGAACCTGTATTATTCGTAGATGGAGTTTGTTGTGGGAGTGAACGTTTAAGAAAAGAGGCAAAAATAATCTTGAGGATGACTGTCAATCTTGTGCTCTAGAACAGTCAAGAATAGACTGAAAGAAGTCTGCTCTCTGTAAGGAACTGATTGAGAAAGATTCACATATCAGAATCGTATAAAAGCAATCAAAAACTTACTGCCTGGAACAATTAGCAGACTCACGAATGATGAGTTCCTCCAAAACAAAACAAAACAAAACAACAAAAAAAAACCCTACTATATTGTGGATTCCAAAGTTACTGGTAGCCACTTTGAAAAATAAAATGCTGGCCGACGAAAACAGTTACTTAGCAAGGAAGCCGGATTACTCGACCGCCAGACAAATGTCTGTTCCACTCGATTGGCGCTCGGTTAATGGACCGCCCACACGGTCTAAATCGAGGTGTTGTGGCTGGATGCAAGCCAGCTGGAGGCGAGTGAACACATCTGAGAGGTGGTTAAAAACTCAACTGGATGAGAGTCCATCCAACCAGTAGGAATAGCAATCACAGCCTGTAAGTGACCCGGTCAGACCATTACCCCCGGAGACGTTAGAACACGCTCCATTTTCCCTCAAATTCAGTTTAATTCTTGGGTGACAGCTGTAACTAAAATTAATAGCCAATAGGTCATAATCATGTGACTTGATAGCTAGAAAAAGAGGGCAGCTAGAAAAAAAAAGCGGCGCAAGATTCACTGATTCACTCAACGATGGGAAGTTGACTGAACCGGACAGAGACTAGAATAATTTGTGGGATACCAGAAATGCTGGTCATCTGAATCAGGCTAGGTAACGTGATCACGAACAAACCATCGACATTTGCATGGACTGGAGTTATAAGTTTCATATGCCCTTTTTTCGTTTCTTGATGCAAGAGCGTTTTTTTTTTTTTTTAAGGTGTATGTTTCAAAGATGTCGTCACAAGATCATACATGGACGTATACATCACGCGATCACCGTGTGGACTGCGATCGTTTTGGAGCAAATTCGTCCGTGTGAGCGCTCTTCTGCCTTAAGAAGTTGAATGCGAATGTGAAGCTCCGTTTGATACGACTACACACCTTGATTGTGCCAGGAGCGCAAAACCAGCTTTTGTAGTTTTAACTTCTGCATACTCTCTAAACTTTCAACCAAATTACTCAGAATGTTTCCTTTGCGTGAGTCAAATAAACGATTGTGTGTTCTGGTCATGAGGGATGAGACCTGACTGTACTTTAATACAACGTCAAGCAGACAGTCCACTGTAAAAGAAAAAAAAAAAATCAATCATGGGCCTGTTGGACTTTGATTAGATTTTCAAAGTAGCTACCTTCTTTAGTCCGCATTAACCTTGTTTCTAGCAGAGATTCTCCCTGAATGATTTTCATTCAAAGTCATATGCAACTGCTTTTGCGGACGAATCACTCTGAGACGTATGCGGGTAATGACAGCTTCTGAAAGTTATTGGAAGAACTGTTCTTCATAACACCACCAGCTCCCCTACAGTCCGTGTGACTTACGTGGAGAAGCAGAACATCGCTGTTCTTCTCCTTCCACCACACAGTCCTGACTTCAGTCCTGACAGATGTTGATTGTCTCCAGTTTCAAGTAACAGGCCAGTACGGTGACCTTTCTACTGAGAAAAGACGCTAACAAAAGCCCATTTTCTCTATTCGTGGAATTTTCTTAATCAGGTTACCGTTTAACCATTGGCTGAAATTCTTGAAAATAAGCATAAAAACAGCAGGAAAGTGCTTTTAGAGCGTGCGCGCGAGCGAACGTGTGTGTGTGTGTGTGTGTGTGTGTGTGTGTGTGTGTGTGTGTGTGTGTGTGTGTGTGTGTGTGCGCGCGCGCGCCGCGCGCGCGCGTGCGAGTGTGTGCGCATGCGAGTGTGTGCGCATGCGAGTGTGTGTGTGTGTGTGTGTGTGTGTGTGTGTGTGTGTGTGTGTGTGTGTGTGTGAGAGAGAGAGAGAGAGAGAGAGAGAGAGAGAGAGAGAGAGAGAGAGAGAGAGAGAAATAGGATTTTGCAGTATTGTTGCCTTAAATGTTGACTCACTCCTCGTAACACCCCAGTAAATTAGACTCTGTTGTTTTACAGCGCAATCGGTATTCTGCAAAGGTACACCGTTTGCTGGAAGTCCACCGGTGACACTGCACTATCTTGGTCAACGGGCTGTCACAACACAAGCATGGAAATGGATGGGAAAATGGAGATGCCCGCGTGCGAGCTCGGTCAAGAAATGGCATTCCCGGGTGACCACCAGTCTGCCTAAAAACAAAGTGATTTAGCACTTTCATTGGATGACACCGTTTCGTGCGCCCAGACGGACAGAGATAGCAAAATATCTCCTCACAGCTGCATGCGTCTTGTCTCAGCACCGTTGCCTTTTTGTTATACTGGGCACGGCTTTGGAAGAAAAGAACTCGTAAGAGAAAGGGTCTTTTGAAAGAGAAATAGTTTGTGGACAAGGAAAAAAAAAAAAAGGAACTGCGCTGTCGTTTAATGTCGATGCAATCTTTTAAAACATAGTTGCACATATAAACCCTCCGAGTCATTAACATTAAGAAGACTACATTAGCAGATTTTCCGAAATAAAAGTCTCTCTTTGATATACACATACAAATGTGCATTAAAAGTTACAAAATCTTATTTGAACAGCTCTACCTTTACTTCGGTGACTGCCAGAAAAATGTCTCTGAATTTCTTCTGTCTTTCTCCCTCCATTCTAAGTCCAACTAATATTGACTCTTTTTAACATCTTGTTTGAATCTCTCTCTCTCTCTCTCTCTCTCTCTCTCTCTCTCTCTCTCTCTCTCTCTCCCCTCCCCTCCCCCTCCCTCTCTCTCTTACACACACATACTTGAATAATGGATTTCTGAGTTCTGAGTTCTCTCTGTAATCCCGGCGACAAGCGGTAACAATAACTAATAATTTTCGGAAATACAAGCTTCTCCGACAACTGCTAACAAATGCTACTTCAGCCGACGTTTTCTTCAAACAGCTCAGTCTTTGAATCATTACCGGTATACCCGTAACGGTATACTGTACCTTTTCAACCCTTCTCGGTATTCATGGTCTTACCGGTTTGTGCCGCCAACACTAGGCGTGAGTGAGATGCTCAAGAGGCAGTATCTGGTTTCCTTCCCATGAGTGATGGTGTGACGGTGAAAACTTCACGCCGAGGCATAGGCATTGTCTGCACTTAAAGATGTTTAAATTCAACGCGGGGACGACCCATCTTGGCGCATATGTGTGCGTGTGTGCGTGCGTGCGTGCATGCCTGTGTGTGTGTGTGTGTGTGCGTGTGTGTGTGTGTGTGTGTGTGTGTGTGTGTGTGTGTGTGTGTGTGTGTGTGTGTGTGTGTGTGTATGCGTGCGTGCGTGCGTGCATGCGTTCGTGGGCATGGTTTATGTGTGTAGGGGTTAAGGGAGTGGGAGACGAAGGGGGATGGGGAAAACATAGGTGGGTAGGAGTGGATGGGGGAGGTGCCTAACTGTGTATGGCTATAATCGTTGAATCAGATGAAGGACATACAATACTATCAATAACATTAAATGGGTAAATTAGGTATCATTTTCTTTTTCTTTCATTTTTTTTTTTTTCTCTATTGGAAACTCACATTAAATATCAGCCACGATCGTCATCATTGATAGACCACTTTCGGATTTGTCTGTCAAGGCCTCTGAAACTGTACAGTTAGCGCTGCCCCTATGAACAGACAGTTTTCCTTTCGTTTGTTTTGTCTATCTGGGCGATGACTCTTACCACTAAATCGTCAATCACGCAGCTAGTGTAGAGGGTAAGGTATTTGTGTTCCACACTGCAGCAAACGAACGTCTCCTTTTCTACTACAATTCAAGCCTCACCTACTTGCCTGCTTGATAGGCTTTGCCGGGATTTTTTTTTTTCAGTCACGACGTAGTTGTCACGCTGAGTATAGACTTGTCAGAAGAATGGACTGGCCCCGAGACGTTTGGGGATGGGCGGGGGGACGTGGATGGTGGACTGGGGGCGGCGGGGAGGGAGGGATGATATTGTTAGTTTTCTTGATGACAAATGATCTGATGATGAATACTTGGCCATCATGACATAACGAGAGGCAGATGACGTGTGTACCCCAATGGGATCCTCCCGTTTTATTAGTCAGTCAGTGTGTGCTATAAAGATTTATACGTGCGAATCCGTCTACTTTCTGGCAATGACATTCATATATCACGATGTTTTTGATACACTTCATGTGGACTGCCGAGTCAGTCTCATAACGATCAATCTCGAGTTCCTGGAACGGTTTCTAAACGTGAACATGATGATATATTGAGTGATGTGGATCTGTGCCTACACACAGGTGGTTGAGGCGAACAGAGACAAATGACAGCCGTCTGTCCCTCCCTCAGCAAGCAGTCTGTCTCTCTGTCAGGTAACGGCCGTCTGTCGCTCTTTCAATCAGAAAAATAAAAACAAAACCTAGCACTGTTGTTAATGGCATGAGCCGTTAACGCAGCGTGTTACTAACTGAGAAGCATTACAGTTCTGAATGGCACTGTTCTTGAAATAGACATACAGACGTTTCCAGAAATACCTCGAAGTCAAAAATGTTTTAATGTCAGGCCTCACGCCCATTACCGGAACGAGTTGAAATCGACAATGTGTGCACACGCGATATTTACATAGACATGGTACGCATTGGCATATCTCAGAGGACTGCTGGGTAGGTCTTGTTGTGAGCCCTGTAAAAGTCCTCAAGTTATGTGCTGACATGGGCAAGAATGACAGAAGATGGTGTAGCATTATTCATCAATCAACATGGCCGTTCTTTTCAGTGCTTTGGACAACAGTTTGGCTCTAATTATAGGTTTTTAAGATTAAAAGAAAAGAAACAAATATTGTGTCAGTTGGAATAAACAATGATTGTCTAAAACCCCCCCCCACCCCCCCCCTCCCCAAATCGAACAAAATGCAATTACCTACTGCATCTGTCCAAGATTTACAATATATTGCTAAGTTACGTTCTGCTGTTCAATGGACTAAACATTTAACACGATGGGGATATGACTTCCTTATGACAGAAGACTAGCTAGCACCTAAATCGCGGTCTGCAAATACAGATCTGTTCTGGCCAACTGACGATCTTCGTACACAATTGGCTTATGAACAGCGTGTGTATAGACGTGTTTGTTAAGGCGGTTGGGGGAAGAAAGTAGGGGTGAGATGTGTGAATATGCTTTTTGTAAAAACTCAGAGTTCTAGTTCCTGTTCTGCACGAATGTTTGTATAGCCTGCGCACCTTTACAGCATGTTTGTTAGCAGTCTTTCTATACCTGAATTGTCGCTGTCCCAGCAGCTTAATATCACAACTTCTAGTTCTAGTTCTATTATCATAGCTCAGCCGACCTCACAGGGACTTTTCAGGACTGTCCCCAAGTTGAGATGAAAAATTCCATAATGGAAAAGAAAGAGACAACATGGACAATATTTACAAATGTACTTCCAGTAGTTAACATGGTTAGTACAATTTTGACGTCTCTCAACCTCATGAAATTAGGCTGTACTGGTAGCGCCAACGATTCCGCTTAATTTGGCACCCCATAGTATAAAAACAGCGAGAGAAACTTAAGTAAAAAGAAAACAAGAATTAAAGGCAGAAACAAGATACATAAAGCCACGTGGGGGCAAATACGCAATAACGGATGGACAGCAAGTTCCTACACTAGACAGTGTGTCCGGTCTCACTACGTAGTCGACAGATTACCATAAAATAGCTGATGTGTTATAAATTGTGACAAGAGAAATAAAAAAAAGTAAAAGGCTCTCTGCAACAAAGACAGAGGAATGGGCCACAAAGGCTGAAAACGGCAGACGACAGGAGAGAAAGATGCCCCACTCCCACAAAAAAATAAAAGAAAAGAAAAAACAGAAAAAGAACCGGCAAAGCCAAAGAGAGTCATAGAAAAGAGGAAGTTATTTGCATTGTTTCCAGAAAGTGGGAATACAATTGCACTGAGAAAGCTCCCAGCATGCCCACAGGGCTTATATATTGCAGATTAGAGAAAAGTCTATGTTGAATCGTGTATTAAAAAGTGTCTGTAAAATGCGTGTTAAAAAAAGTTTGTTAAAATCATTTGTTAAAGAGTCTGTGTAAAATCACGCGATAAAAAGTCTGTTTAAAACATACACGAAGACGAATGCAGTAAAACATGACATTTTGATGCCTACTGATATAATGTCAGTTCATGATACTGTAGTTGTTGTGTTCAATATTGCAATACAAAGTCTGATCCAAAGTGGAGAAAGAGTGGAAGGGAAACCGACAGCGAGCGAGCGAGCGAATGAGAGAGAGAGAGAGAGAGAGAGAGAGAGAGAGAGAGGGAGAGGGGGAGGGTGGGGGGGGGGGGGGGGAGGGAGAGAGGGAGGGAGAGCGAGATTCTTTATGAGAAGGTAAAGAAGCTAAAATAAGAGATCGTGTAGAGATTTGTCATCCAGCATCAAGGTACGCTCCTGTCTTCGGATGGATGGAGCGGGGGATATACTCACTCACGCTTCAAGCCATTACTGTCGGCAGAAAAAAAAGATGGAGCAGGTGGTGTCTGGCGTATGTTACATCAGAACAAGCACCATTGGATACCACCAATCCAACTCAAGAGCAGTGATGAGTTTCCACTGGCAGACTGCCTCATGACCGTTCGAAACTGCTTGTTTCTTGAGGACTGCTGGGTCGCCGCAGGACGAGGACGGGTGTGGCTATGTATATGGAGAAACCTGGGTAAGCGGACAATATGGGATAATACCAGTGAGATGGTACGGATGATAAGACAGACAAATACAACTACACGAAACACACAAATGTACATCAGTAAGCATGCGCGTGAGTTTCTCTCTCTCTCTCTCTCTCTTCTCTCTCTCTCTCTCTCTCACACACACACACACACACACGCACACACACGCGCACGCATGATCACAAACATACATATCCACGCGCACACACACACACGCGCGCGCGCTCAAACACACACACACACACACACACACACGCACGTACGTACACACACACACACACACACACACACACACACACACACACACACACACACAGCACAGGCAAGGGCCCACTCACCCTGTAGGCATCCTTGATGTTGATGGGCTTGCCGCTCTGGGCCACGATGCCCACGATGCCCTTGCCGAAGGGCACCTTGATCTCGTTGCTCTCCGTGTGGATGGAGTCCTCCAGCGTGGAGGTGTCGGTCACGTCGAACAGCTTGGACACCAGGTGCTTGTTGTCGCGCGAGCCGCGCACAAGGAAGAGCGAGCCGCCGCGGTCGCTGTTGGTCAGGATGGACACGTTCTGCAGGATCTTGTGGCACAGCAGATTGACGTCCAGCTCGCTGGCGATGTCCCGGATCAGCTCCATGAACAGCTCCTCCTCCGACAGGCGCTGCATGCTCTTGCGGTCCTTCTTGATGGCCACCTTGCGGCTACGGTCCCCGTCCAGGTAGCGGCGGAAGATCTGCGAGGTGATGGAGTTGCGGGCCGTCTGGGAGAAGCCCAGGGATACGCCCAGCATGGAGCCGCCCCCGGCCCGCCGGCTCTTGGTCATGGGCGGGGCGGCGTCATCCCAGCTCTTGTCCTTCAGCTTCTTGGCGAAGGTCTCCACGATGTCCTTGGTGGCGTTCTCTGACAGCCACTGCAGCAGGAAAGCCTGGTTCTTCTTCAGGTAGCCGCTGACCTGCTCCTCTGTCAGGTGCGCGGATCCTTGACGACTCATCGTGATGTCTTGGCTGTTTTTTCTTTTTTTTTTTTTTTTAACCGACTGGGAACGGATGCGTTTTAAACTAGCAAGTCTGTGATTTTACACGCTGTTTTTTACACTGTACATCATCGGTCACAGTCTGACCACTTTGCTGAAAATTCGCCCGCTGCAGTGGGACGTGTTTAAAAAGAAAAGTAGGGAAGTGGTTTGCGAAAACTACAACAGGGTGATTAGCGTATGCAGGATCGGAGCACGCACGTTGCTGATCCAAGCTGTTGTTGCCGATTTCTGCACGTGCGCTAATCTTGTCGCCTGTAATCAAAGAGGGTGTGACGTCAGCATCTGACGAGGTGGATTATACATAAAAAATGCATGAATTTCAAGCGAAATAGATCAACCTAATCTGAAGTACACACACACACATACACACGCACGCACGCACGAACCCCCCCCCCCCCCCCCCCCCACACACACACACACACACACGCGCGCGCGCGCGCGCGCACACACACACACAACACACACACACTCGGTAACACATTCGGACTGGAAATGCTTGCACACGTCCATGCACAGACACGTCTGCGCGCACTCCGACACGAGATTACGCAATCGACAAAACACAAAACACATCGATACTGTCTCCTTCTTCAAGCTTACAATGCAGCCAATGGCAGCAAAACCCACAGTCGCGAAGCTGGAATTCTTTACCAGGTACATTAGCCTTACTCGACAAGTTTAACTCGCCAGTTTCATTTACCAATCACGAGAAAGTTTACAGCATTCGGTGAGTAGTAGCCCGACACATATGTTGAATCGTCTGTACAGAAGAGACAGAGACGAGGAAGACAGTTTACACAGTATCTGCTTCAGGTTCTCTCCGTTTGACATTCACCTCACCTTTGATAAAACAAGACAAATATCTGCAAGGGCCAGAGGCCAGAAAAAAGACCCTTTCTAGTCACGTGACGCCATTTTTTTTCTTCTATTCCCATGCGCCATAGTAACGTTCTCTCATTGATGTACATGACAATCGGGATTCTAACGCTGGCGAAACGATTAGAATTCTCACTCTGGCGAGACGATCGGAATTCTCATTGTAGTAAAACGGTTAGAATCCTCATTTTGGCATGACGATCGAACTCTTACTCTGGCGAGACAATCAGAATTCTCATTCTGGTAAGAGGATCAAAATTCTAGACTTGGCAAAACAATCTGATTTCTCACTTTGGCGAGACTCC
>JADBJO010000511.1:52500-82500 GCA_016801955.1 Conus betulinus | reverse complement strand
TTTTTTTTTTTTTTTAATCATTTTAGCTTTCAGTCATATCTTGTTTAACCAATGATTTTAATGTTCATTTATTTCGTGGTATACGCTCATATTGATATCTGTAATGGATTCATGATCTAGGCTATGGCAAAGATATTAATGTTAAGTTCATCTTTCACACTTCCAAATCATTTTACATCCACCAATACTTATCCATGTTTTAAAGGATCATGCACATTTTACTTATTTCCTACGCTTACACACACACACACACACACACACACACACACACACACACACACACACACACACACACACACACACACATACACTTTATCAACAATTTTCTTTTTGCTCTACTGCTAATGTCAGTTTTGCTAATACATTTCCTTAGTTTAAAAAAAAAAAAAGAGAAAAAAAAGGACGACGGCGATAACGACAACAACATCAAAAACATCGACAATAATAACATCAACAACAATAACCACCTTGGTTTTAGCTTCCATTCGGACTTCGCTTTATGTATGATTTATCTTAAGTGTACTGGTTTACATATATGAATGTTCAGTCATTATGTCGGTTTTTTTTTTTTAAGCATCTTTATCTGTGCTGCAATGTTCTTTTTTAACGCAGCTCGGGATTTCCTGAAGGAAACATTGATCAGGCTTGGTTTGTCTTGTTCTTCTATTACCAGTGATCTTAGCTTTCAATCGTCCTACTAGTAGTTTCTGTTTGAACTTGTCTGTCCTGTCTGTCCTCTTGTTTGATGGGACGAGCCTGCTCTGTACCATTTCAACTTCCTCTTCCGACCTGCTCATTACCTTCTAAACTTTTTTTCAGCGGGGAGGGAGAGAAGGGGAGGGGGGGGGGGCTCAAAACCGCCTCCAATTTGATTGCTGTCTGTCTGTCAGTCAGTCTCTCTCCTCTCTCTGATCTCATAACTGGATGCTGTTACGGCCCCGACCTCCTTCTCCACCTCGTGTGGTTATTGCTTATAAATCACGTTATTCATAAGTGTCTCTGTTTATTCCTGTGTATGTCGCGTGAGTAATCTTCCTCACGCAATAAATGATTCTGTTTCCCATCTTTGCAGGAGAGTCGTCGCTCAGTGAATCTTCTTGATTCTAATTCATTTTTTTTTTCTTCCTGGTTTATTCCTTTTACTTTATTTATTCTATGACAAGTATGTGTTGGTTTCTCACTTGCTCTATTACGATTTTACCGAACGTAATAGGTGTGATAATCTAAATGGAGCGGCTGGGGCACTTCGCACGGTCAAGTTTAATTCGCTTCAAAGACAGCAATGTTTAGATTAGTATGTTATCAAATGTATATACTGTGTAGAAGTCCGTTTTTGTTTTCATGTCAGGGATTACCTTTTTTTCTATATGGAAACAGCTTTGAAAGCCCCATGTAGCCGACAGGGTTGTGAGAAAGTGAAACTGAAAACCGAAAAACAAGTCTGCTAACTGATCATTCCTGCACCGCCTTTCATTTCTTTCTTTCTTTCTCTTTTTTTTCTTCTTCCTTTTTCTCTATTTTTTTTGGAGAGAGGGAGGGTGGATGGCGATGGTTGGGTGTAGATGTGTGAGGGTCCACTTCCGAAGATGAGTAAATAAACTACAGACATCATCATCTATGAACTGTATGGTGACTAGTGCAGATGTAAAGAAATGATTCTGGGTTAATGAATGTTTTTTTTTTTTTATAAAAGAAAAAGGAAAACCTCTTTTGCAGTCATAAAAAACACGAAACGTGCCTTGGGTGACTGTGACTGAGGACGGCAGCCCCAAAAGAGGTCAAAACAGAGCTTTAGCGAGGCTAGGTCTGCCACAAGATTGAGGAAATCCTGGTCTATCAGATTCCTGAGGGAAATTACAAGTCTACAAGTCTCCGGTGGAATCCATCCTTCAGGAGGGAAGCCGAAAACGTGGAGACGAGGGATGTGGGGCGCAAGCCCTGGGTTTTGGATGACAAAGCTTCAGATGGATTCTTCACATTCATACAGGGCACGAAAACGTGAATGACTGGCAGGCAGCGAGTCAACACGGACTGCGAACTAGAATCTCTTCTCCTGAACATGGCTGGCTAGCTCCTCGAATAAAACCCTTTAAAAGCCCAATGGAAATTGTGCAGAATCTTTGAGAGCCAGAAAGTGCTTCGTAAACCAAGTTTCAAAGCATTTTCGGATCGCCATATATGCACTGTCAGTCTGTCTCACACACACACGCATACAAACACACACCACACATACACACACACGCACGCACGCGCGCGCGCGCACACACACACACACACACACACACACACACACACACACACACACACATTTTCCTTCCATCTTTCAACCGTTGAGCATAAACTTTTGTTTCAATCATGGTTGATTGATTATTGTTTTCGTGTACTTTGTTCTGTTACTGGATATCCTGTTGTGCATAATCTTAGATAAAGATTTTGTTTCGGAAAAAAAGAAATCTTCCCCACTAAATACCAAACGTCGTCAACCTGCCTCATTAAAGCGTGTATGCCACCATACTTCCTAGCCCCATCAACCGCGGTTTTCTTCCCACCTTTAAATCTTTGCTTTATCATTTTCATCGTAAAGGAAAACTTGTTACGCTGTACTTGTTTTCTTCCACGACTTGTTCTTTTTCCAAGAAAAACTTCAAAAAGAAAACCAAAGACGTTTCTGATAAACGCATCACTTCACTGACACAAAATCCTCGATTTACGTTCGAAATGAACAGGTGACAGAAGTGATGAAAATTGAAAAAAAAAAAAAAAAAAAAAACATACAAAGTTCATGGATGGATGAGGACAGGATTGATCAATATTAAGGGATATGGGCATGCTTTTACAAATTTCCCCCCTGATTCGTATAAAGTGTAGTACCTCATACACTGTTTTTCGAGCTTGGACCCTACCTAGATGTTTTCAAACACAAAAAAAAACGTCTCTGTTCATACACCACTGCAATCAATCGATTACGCATCATACTGCCAGACGCTGTTGAACACTGACAAATACTGGCATCTTGCGGAAATGAAACATCGCACCTCACCGGAAAGCAGTGAAAGCAAACTAATTTCTCCCCCTGCCAGGGAGCGCGGCCGGGCTCGCCGTTGTTGACAATCCTCGGCCAATGTCCTTGATATTATGAGCGCCATCGCGTGCAAGTCCAGTGCCATCAGAGGACTAATTACAGCGGCGGTTGTGCCAGCTGTACACCGGTCCGGGCCCTGCGGTGATGGAGTGCTGGGGCCTATGCTGAATCAGCGTCACCGTGCTGATCAATAGCACGCCAGGATTGATCCCCTTCATTGGTCTTGTCCAAACCCCCGTCTTTCATGTCCCTCGTACTGTCAACAGCAGATAAGAAGACCGCCGATGGCCATTTCGGAAATATACTTCCCGGGACACGGATACAAGCGGAAATGCGCAGCACAAGTAAACAGACTTCAAATATGTGAACTGAATCTATGCTACGTTTTCGTTTTCTCCAAAGCAACTTGACTTTGCGTTTTTATCCACACCAAAGCTTCACATCAAACTTTTTTCATGATTACGAAATCATTCAACTCGTATTTTCCTTCCACAGTCGAAGTTTCAAATTATGTTTGTCATCATAAAAGAATTAAACCATATATTTTTTTTTTTTCGATCGTTAAAGCATCAAACCCTGTGTTTTTGCCTTACATTTTACCATCACAAGAGAAACAAACCCTATATTTTTGCAATCGTAAAAGAACAAAGTTTTGCCATCACAAAAGAATCAAACCACACATTGTATACCATCACAAGAGCAACGAACCCTACATTTTTGCCCTAAAAAAAAGTACCAGACCCTATATTTTTGCGAGCAATAAACCCTA
Organism: Conus betulinus; assembly: GCA_016801955.1. Taxonomy (NCBI): domain Eukaryota; kingdom Metazoa; phylum Mollusca; class Gastropoda; order Neogastropoda; family Conidae; genus Conus; species Conus betulinus. The sequence goes on along the minus strand of JADBJO010000511.1, from coordinate 78,649 downwards.
TATTGTTGCCATCGTAAAAGTATCAGACCTTATATTTTTACCGTAATAAAAGCGTCAAAGCTCAAATTTTTACCATTGCAAGAGAAACGAATCCTATGTTTCTACCATCATAAAAGTATCAGACCCTGTATTTTAGCCATCGTAAAAGTATTAGATCCTGTACTTTTGCTATTGTAAAAGTATCAGACACTATAACTTTACCATAGTAAAAGTATCAGACTCTATGTGTTTTTTTAATCATAAAAGTATCAGACTCTATATTTTGCCATCACAAATGCATAAAACTCTATACTTTTGCCATCATAGACGCTTCTCTTATGATTTTGTTTTATGTTTTTTCGTCATCATGAAAGCATGAAAACTTAAACTTTTGCAGTTACAAAAGCGCCAGATCGTTTATTTGTACCACTGCCAAAGAATCACACCTTGTGTTTTGCCATTGTCAACTCCTCATATTCTACGCTGTTGTCATCACAAAGCATCAAACTTGATATTATAGACATCACAAAAGCATCTTCCAAATATCCATGTCATCATCCAGGCATCAAACCCTATTATTCTGCCATTCTTCTGAACAATGTAACTATTAGCCATGTTGAATCAGATAAACGGGCACAAACGGTCGTCCAGTCTTAAAAAAAAACACGAAAAACTAAGATTTCCGCAACAGACTGACTAATGAAATCAGTCATGCATGTTACAGATTGCTAAGAAAAACAAAAATGCCTTTGTCATCATCACATTTTGCACCTAAATCTATTCCTCTTTTTATTCGAAACTGTGAACAACAAGCAGTAAACGGTAGACTGTGGGCAGAAATGTCACCAGAACAAACGAGTCGTATTAAAAATGTTTGTGAATACTTCGTATTCCAACCATTTACCCGTCGTTTGTCAGTGATTTCTTTTTGTAAAAGATTTCACAAACTCTGAATCTACGCAATAATAAAAGCGTCCAACTCTGCATTTTCGCTATCACTCAAGTATTAAACCCAATAACTTTGCCTACCACAAAACAATTAAATCCTATCTATTATCATCAAAACCTGCTTTTTGCAGTCTTCAAAGTACAAAAGCCTTCTGCATTTCTTATTACCACAGCATCGAACACTATATTCTATCCATCACTAGAGCATCACCAAACCCTATATTTTGCCATCACCAAAGCATTAAACCCCATGCAAGCGCTTTCAAGAAAGCATCGAACACTACAGTTCTGCCGCTACCAAAGGATCAAACTCTGTATTTTGCCATCGCCAATGCAGCCAACACCAAAGTTATAACTGTATTTTTGCCATAAAGAAGCCCTGTGTGTGTGTGTGTGTGTGTGTGTGTGTGTGTGTGTGTGTGTGTGTGTGTGTGTGTGTGTGTGTGTGTGTGTGCGCGCGTGCATGCGTGCCCGTGCGTGCGTGTATGCATATATGTCACCAGAGCCTCACACTTCTTATAACGTACAGCCACTGAGCCAACACTGGAACTAAAACATTGTCGTCCACAACCATGTCTGCCATTCTGTGTGGGGATGTCTCATTTAACCCCCTCCCATTTCCTTCCCCTCCCGCTCCTGTCCTCAATTACCCCAGGTCCCGTATATAAATCACGTCCACCAACCTTCTCTCTGTCCCTCTCTCTCTTCTTCCTCACTCTCCGCTCCACCCCTTCCTCTTTCTCTCCCTCTCTTGTTTGCTATTGTCTCGCCTCTTGACACATACGTCCCATGTGCCTGGTTCATGAATTATTGAGGATGGCTTTCTTAGTTTTCATGCATGTTTACATCGCTGTGACACAGCGTCTACCTAATCACGTTAATGTGCCTTGCTTTTGTAACTTTCATGTTCCTATCACCATCTTGCCGCGTGTTTCCTTTGTTCAGCTGTCAGGAGTGTACATTACGGCTTCGTCACAGTAGTTTACTTCTTTAGTTTTCATGACTTCACTTTGTCTCTATATAGTTAAGCGTATACAATTCTGTCTAGACTTCGTCGCACGAGTTGTTTATTTTTCATGGTTCAAAACTATTTTTTTGGTCAGACCTATTGTATCGGTCATGTTCAGCTCACACAATTCTATGTATTGTTCAGGTTTGATGATTGTCCTACCTGTCTAGTTTCAACGATTCCATGTATCGTTCAGTTTTGATGATTGTCCTACCTGTATAGTTTCAACGATTCCATGCTACGTTGTTCTTGCAGAGTTTATCTGGTGCTGTCATTGGTAAGTCTCAACGTCGTTGCTGTTTCACTTGAAAATTCCATTATTGCTACGTCTAAAGTTTAAATAAAAATGTGCCGTAATTGACATGTCTCAACGTCACAATTGTATAGCCTTAACAATTCAATTCTTGCTATGTTGCAATGTCTTTTTTTGTTTACTTTTTGCCATTATTGACAGGTCTCAATATCATAGTTTTTTTTTCTGCTTTAAGGCTCAATGTTATGTCACCATGTCGTACTTGTTTAGTTGACAAAGCATCACTATATGCTGAGACAAATATTGTTTTTACTTTAAACTGGTCTATTCCATTATTGCTATGTCGGATTCCTGCCTTGTGTTCCAAGATTTCACTAACGTTTGGTTACATCTTCTTTGTCGAGTTTTATATGATTTCATTATAGCTACATCACGACGTTTTGATTATTAAGTTTTAATGCTTTCGTTCTTGATACACGTCACGTTAAGCGATAACGCCATTATCGCTATGGAAAGACGTTTTCTTCGTTTGGAGGTCACGATTCCATTTTTACTACGCTGTATGGCCTTCTGATTTAGTTTCCATTACTCATCATTGTTACGTCACAACGTCTTACTCGTTTAGTGATCATGATTTCATTACAGGTTTAGCAAAATGTCTTCCACATTCTTTTTTAACGATTCCAATATCACCGAACCTCATATATTTGAAGTAGTTTCCAATTTTTCCCGTTGTTCCCACAAAATGATGTGTTCCTTTAGTTTTGATAATTTCATTCTTGTAACCACAGCCTCTTTCTTATTTTTTTTTTTTTACGATACCATTTGTATGATATCACTTTCACTGAATCACAGTTTGTTTTCTTTTATTTGCGTAGTTCCATTACTTTTACAAAACAGCGTCTTTCCTACGTAGTGTTGATATCACCGTGCCACATTCGTTCCCATTGTTTCACATCCATGATTTTACTGCCATACGACCACAGAACCCTTTGTCTGTGCATATTTCTTTGACTAACGCCAGTGATGAGCGCGCGCGCGTGTAGTGCGTACGCGTGTACTCAAGTTCGTCAGTGACTGAGCACGGCACGCGCGCACGTGCGCAAGTAGTCTGGGTTGTACGTGCGTGGCTAGTATTCGCGCGCGGACGTTCACCGACCCTACAAGACTCATTTACGTGAGAACAAAGCGGTTTGTCCAAGGAACGGACAGAAGCCTACCATTAGGAGGCGGGGGTAGGCAAAGGTGGGGGGGGGGGGGGGGGGGGGGGGGGGGGGAAGGCGCCCGCGAGGAGAGAGGGGGTGGGGGGAGGGGAGGACCCTGTTGAAACGTTCATCATCACGAACGCACTGCTGGTACTAGAAAAAGGACAGGGAAGGGAGCGGCGGGAAACCAGGAGGCACGGGATATGGACTGGGGATGAGGGCGAGGGTGGGGAGTACAGATAGGTGGAGGTGGGGGGTCGGAGCGGGAGGAGAGCCGTGAGGACCAGTCTGAGAGCTGTCACCCGTGTTCTGCAAGACAGATGTGGGCCCGTCATGTCATTCCATCACTCCTGTTCCCTTCCAACGGACCCGGCTTAACCCTTCACCACCACCACCACCACCACCACCACCCATCCACCTTATTCCACCACCCCACCTACCCTCCCCATCAGTATTCCCCACTCCACCTTTTTTTCCGTGTACTGCCCACCTCTCTCTCTCCTCCCGTGCCTCCGGATCGATTGACAGGATCGACCGTGCCCGCCCACATTGGTCTGTAGGTGCGAGTAGACAGGTGGCCCAACGGATTTACGCCTTCGCCTGGAAGACCAGATTTAGACTACAAGGTTGGTGCTGGTTCGATTCTTGCCCATGGCGGCTCTCTCTCTCTCTCTCTCTCTCTCTCTCTCTCTCTCTCTCTCTCTCTCTCCTCTTCAATACAGACAAAATTTAGTTCTGATCTGTGTCAATTTAAAAAACACACACACACACACACATCAGGAACTACTTAGTTTAGGACTGGAATGTTACAGTCAGATAGTTGCTTCTTCAATTCCAATGCAATGAAGCACGGTAGGAATCGTAATGGTCAATTTTGTGAGGACTGTATCGAAACGAAGACCCATATTGTCTTAATCTGATCAAACTATGGATCTGTAAGCATCCGGGACAACAACTATGTTGGGGATACGTAGAGCTTGGCGTATGGGTGGGAAATGAAAACCTTGTTGTGTCTTCTGCCTAAAGGAGGTGGCTCAGAGAGAGAGAGAGAGAGAGAGAGAGAGAGAGAGAGAGAGAGAGAGAGAGAGAGAGAGAGAGAGAGAGAGAGAGATACACGTAAACACACACCAACACAAGCATGTACCACTACCATGCTTAAACTCTCTCTCTCTTCACTTTCTCTTATGCTCACACACACACACACACACACACACACACACACACACACACACACACAACAGCTTCATCGTATGATAGGAAAGCGTGGAGTTGAAACAGCTGTTGTAAAGCGTTTTCATCGTTGTAATGGTCTTTGACAGATATCAAGATAGGGGGCGGGAGAGAAACGGCAGGGAGGAGGAGGACGAGATAGTGATGTTTATATTTGGTCAGTCATTGTCTTTCTTTCACACACACACACACACACACACACACACACACACACACACACACACACACACACACACAACGTGTACAGAAACGCACTCTCGCACGCAACACACAGTTTCAGTTTACACATACACACACACACACACACACACACACACAAACACACACACACCTACATACATACATGCATACATACAGATAAACAAACAGGCAGACAGACAGACAGACACACACACACACACACACACACACACACACACACACACACACACACCATACGCTCATACACATGGAAACGCACGCGCATGCGGGACGACGTCGTTCGGTAAAGTCAATGGAAGAGAGAGAGAGAGAGAGAGAGAGAGAGACAGAGAGAGAGAGAGAGAGACAGGCAGACAGACAGACAGACAGACAGACAGCACATACACGCACAGAAGAGAGAGAGAGAGAGAGAGAGAGAGAGAGAGGAGAGAGAGAGAGAGAGAGAGAGAGAGAGAGAGAGAGAGAGAGAGAGAGAGAGAGAGACATACACGCGCACAGAAGAGAGAGAGAGAGAGAGAGAGAGAGAGAGAGAGAGAGAGAGAGAGAGAGACAGACAGACAGACATATACACGCACAGAAGAGAGAGAGAGAGAGAGAGAGAGAGAGAGAGACAGACAGACAGACAGACAGACACATACACGCACAGAAGAGAGAGAGAGAGAGCGCAAGAGAGACGGGGGGATGGGGGGGAGGGTTGGGGGCTGGGTCTGAAACAGACGCCCACACTTTCCCCAGAAAAACTGAATGCGTGTCCGTGTGCGAAAACCGCCAAAGACAGGAAGTGGAGGACCTCTCAAGGACGGCATTCATGATAACACCAGTGGACATATTCCTCTCTTTCTGACGACAGAGGACACAGCAGTGAAACTCCAGGTTGGCTGTTTCTGTGTATTAAGCCGCCCCCCCCCCCCCCCCCTCCCCGTCTCATCTGCCGCACCTCCTGAATGAGATTATTGGTTCGCTGCTCATTCCGGTCACTCATCCACATACAGCAATACCCAGACTCGTCCTGTTAGCAGCTACAACACCGGCAGTCCTCAGGATATCAGGTCGTCAGGAAGCAACCCACCAGAGGAGATACTGCACTGCCGCTGAGTCACGTCGTTGGTGTGAACTCAGTGCTGTCTGTTCTCTTATCAAGCGTGCACGGAACAGAATTTACTGACTCTCTCCCTGCCGCTGACAATAACTGCTTAGTGTCGTCGGTCCTGCCTGACTGAGAATCCTCTACGGAAAGTGCCACGATGTCCAGAGGTTATAATTCACAGTTTATTTATTTCTCTTGTTGTATGCCTAGTGATCTCGAAAGCTTGATTGCTCTGACTTTTTTTCACTGAAGAAGTACACTTTTCATGGAACGGATCCTTGTTACCTCTTAAATGAGGAGACCATCTTGATGTCCAGCGAGTCTTCAAAAATGAAAGTACCCTTACCACTTAGTTACTGACTATCTTCTTCGTCGAACTCTCTAAACAGGCAGGTCAACTGCTCTGATGATGCTCTGATAAAAGATTCAAAGTACAACGACCCCAGGCAAAAGTTACAACTAGCCTACCAAGTGAATGCAACAAACACTAAAAGTAACGGGCCTCTCGACCCACTGGTTCTTTTCAGGCAGCATAATTAAACAGAAAACAAACGATAAAGATGAATACATAATGGGGAGAAAAGCAAGTTCAGGTAAACAAATCTCCCCATCCGTCCACCCCCCCCCCCCCCCCCCCCCCCCCTACCCCCCCCCCCCCCCCCCCCCCCCCCCCCCCCCCAGCCCCAGCCTACCGTCTCCCTCCTTTTAGAATTCTGAAGTCGTTTTCTTTGAATTTGGAGACTTGTTTACCTGCACTTTTCCCCCTGTCATTTTATTCCCCCACCCCACCCCCCCCCTATCCCCCGTCGCCAGCATGAAAAGATCAATCGGTCAAGGCTCGTCACATCAATGTTTGCTTCGATCATTAGGCGGCCCAGCGTCTCAAAATTAACTTCAGACTCAGAGTCGGCAGTGCGGCGGTTACTCTCCACTAAGCAGATCTTCAGTCCCGTGTGGTGACTGCAGATTACGTTGACAACCTCTGGCTGTGAAAGAGGTGGCAGCCCCAAGCACAATCTGGTCTGTTATTTTCACAGCCCAGCCAACATAGGAGAATTGAAAACAGTTACAAACTAAACGGTAGCAACAAAAGAGACAAACATGATCAAGAAACCAGAAAAAAAAAATCATGGCGTAAATTTTCGACATCTTTAAGGCCAGTAAGTCAACAGCAGCATCATCATTTTGGTTTTTCACACCTTCAGATTAAAAAAATATATATATATATAAAGAACAAAATATATGCAGTGACGAAAAAATATTTGTAACGACGGAAAAAAAAAAGAAAAAGGAAGAAAAGCACACGGGCGGGCGAATAGACACCGCTGAACAGGCATCTAGCGCGTACTCTGGGCAGTGAAAAATAAACCTCAATCTGGTCGCCGGATTAGGCCTACAACAAAACACCTAGTATACCATAAACTGTGACGAAAAAAAAAATTGTAAAGAAAACTTTCAAGAACAAAGACAAGAGAATGGTCCGCAAAAGCACAAAATGGTAAACGATGGCAAAGAACAAAATACTAGCACAGGACTTTTGTTTATGCTGAAAGGAGCTCTCTGCAATCGCTACGGATACGGCGTGCCGGGTTGGCTCAGGTGTTAGACCTCCGAGTTCGCAATCAGATGCTGCAAGTTCGACGCCCGACATTACTTGCCATTTTCACCATCCCCCTTAATGTGTTGTCGTTCTGGCGGTAAGGTGTGGCGTAAGTTAGGTTCCCTTCACCCCACTCTTCCGGGTTGATTATGCCCGTCTACCATATTCCATGTGGTGGACGTGGACAACAAACCCGGGTGTAACTGACAAAACACGGGGATTTGCACAGAACACGCTGTAACGCCATGGGGCTGTCCAACAGGGAAATGTGCTGGTGTCTGCCACAGTGGAGTCTGGCTGACACAGCGTGCTGCAAGCTGCAACAGCTGTCTTTAAATCGCGTCATTATGACTTGCTTGATGACTATATTCCCAGTGATGCGACGTGTGTGTGTGTGTGTGTGTGTGTGTGTGTGTGTGTGTGTGTGTGTGTGTGTGTGTGTGTGTGTGTGTGTGCGTCGCGTGCGCGCGCGCGCGCGCGTTTGCATGCGCACGCATATGTATGTGTACACTATTTCTACCTCTTTGTCAAAAGGAACAATGAAAATCTAGTTTGCAAAAATGGATGATTTATAAGCCTCTCATAGACAGTGTTACTTAGGAAAAGCCGAGTCAGCAAATCGAATAGGTACTTAAAATTGGGTCATAATAATGTTACTTGAAAACTGAAATGAGTATTACTATTAGACTAAGAGGATACACCAAGATATTGACGTTGCTCTACAAGGCTATTAACTGACAACTGGTGTTTTCGTGTTCTACCAAAAGTCAGAGATGCCTGAATTGGTGAATACGTGTCCGTGAGTGTGTGTGTGTGTGTGTGTGTGTGTGTGTGTGTGTGTGTGTGAGTGTGTGTGTGTGTGTGTGTGTGTGTGTGTGTGTGTGTGTGTGTGTGTGTGTGTGTGTGTGTGTGTGTGTGTGTGTGTGTGTGTGTGTGTTTAAAGACTACTGAACTGCATGACCTTTAGAACTCAAGTGAACACCATACTTCCACGTGGAAATCAAGTTATATATATTGCCTAAATGAATATAATAAAAGTTATAGCCTGTATGAGGAAGAGGGAACGGTGTAGAGTTGGAGGATGAGAATAATTGAAAAGTATTGGATGAATGGCTGGTCAGAAAATTGAAAAAAGATGTTGCATTTCTTGATTGACTGGAGAGAAGTGGGGGGGGGGGGGGTGTGGAGGGAAGGAAAAGAGGGGGAGGGGGGGGGGGGGGGGAGGAAAGAGTACACTTTTTTCTGTATCATATTACTATGTTCATATCATTCTGTATACAGTAAGGATGAATATGGGTGTGAAAGAAGGAACTGTGGAATGGAAGGATGAGAAAGGGATCAATAAAATGAAGGGGAAAAAGGGGGGAAGGAAAGGAGAAAAAAAAAAATCATTAATGAGAGAACGGGAGGAACAAAGAAGGGGGAAGGAAAGGGGAAAAAAAGAAAAACAAAACAAACTCCTTGTAACTATTACATTTATTCTATTTCATTTTTTTCCTTCACTCACTCATTCAAACCGAGTAATGCACAAAGAAAAAACTGCCAGATTGTAACGATTGTATTTATTATTCATAACTACACATTTACATTGGTATATATGTACTATACATACTCATGTCAAATTGTTAAATCCATGGCAGAGGATAAGCGCGTGAGGAAAGGAAAGAATGAAGGAACTGTGGAGTGGAAGGATGTGAGAGGAGGAATAAAACATTAAAAAAAAAAGATTTTAAAAAAAGAAAAAAGAAAATCTAGTTTGCGTGACACTGTCTTCCCTCTGTGCACGGGACCGGTTGACCGTTCTCTCCACGCAATCCTGTCTTTTCACGGGAGCAGACTTTAAACCAACGGAGCTCAGAGACAAGCTCAAAGAAACAAACAAGGTCTACGTTTGAAGACCGCTTCTTTTACAGGAAGAGTAGAGGCGTCTTTTGGGGCGACATTAATTACCAGTGCTCTGAAGCACAATAATCAAACAGAGTTTGGGAGTTTATTGTCCGTCTGCAACCATTTTAACATTCCGGTGATCTCCTGAATGTTCGCAGAACTCTTAAGAGGCAACTTTTAACCTTCCTCACCCAGACAGCCTTTGTCCTCTGCATCTCCTAAAATCGATTCTAATTTTGTGAATCAGACCACTTTTGCCGTCCACAGTCCATCTAGCTTTTTTCCATTGTGCCGAACTAGTCCATCTCTCTCCGTCGATAGCTCTTCAAGATCTCTTCCACTGTGCCAAGCCAGTACACCTCTGTCTATAACTCATCAAGCTCATCAAGATCTCTTGCACCACGCCAAGCCAGTCCACCTTTGTCTGCAGCTCATCAAGATCTCTTCCATTGTGCCAAGCCAGTCCACCTTTGTCTACAGCTCATCAAGATCTCTTCCATTGTGCCAAGCCAGTCCACCTTGTGTCTACAACTCATCAAGATCTCTTGCACCACGCCAAGCCAGTCCACCTTTGTCTGCAGCTCATCAAGATCTCTTGCACCACGCCAAGCCAGTCCACCTTTGTCTACAACTCATCAAGATCTCTTCCATTGTAACACAAAACAGTCACCCTTTGTCTACAGCTTATCAAAATCTCTTCCACTGCACCAAGCCAGTCCACCTTTGTCTACAGCTTATCAAAATCTCTTCCACTGTGCCAAAACAGTCCACGTTTGTCCACAGCTTATCAAAATCTCTTCCACTGCACCAAGCCAGTCCACCTTGTCTACAGCTTATCAAAATCTCTTCCATTGGGCAAACCAGTTCCCATTTGTCCTTTTTGTCTGAACTAGTCTCGTGTTGTCCTTTACCCATTCACATCACCTTCAGAGTGTCAATCCAGCCTACCTTTAGCTCTCAACAGCTCATTAAATCGCTCCCAGAGTGCCAATCCAGCCTACCTTTAGCCCTAAACAGCTCATTAAATCGCTCCCCACAGTGCCAATCCAGTCCCCCTTTAGTCCTCAACAGCTCATTAAATCGCTCCCAGAGTGCCAATCCAGCCTACCTTTAGCCCTAAACAGCTCATTAAATCGCTCCCACAGTGCCAATCCAGTCCCCCTTTAGTCCTCAACAGCTCATTAAATCGCTCCTAGAGTGCCAATCCAGTCCCCCTTTAGTCCTCAACAGCTCATTCAATCGCTCCTAGAGTGCCAATCCAGTCCCCCTTTAGTCCTCAACAGCTCATTAAATCGCTCCCAGAGTGCCAATCCAGCCTACCTTTAGTCCTAAACAGCTCATTAAATCGCTCCCACAGTGCCAATCCAGTCCCCCTTTAGTCCTCAACAGCTCATTAAATCGCTCCTAGAGTGCCAATCCAGTCCCCCTTTAGTCCTCAACAGCTCATTCAATCGCTCCTAGAGTGCCAATCCAGTCCCCCTTTAGTCCTCAACAGCTCATTAAATCGCTCCTAGAGTGCCAATCCAGTCCCCCTTTAGTCCTCAACAGCTCATTCAATCGCTCCTAGCGTGCCAATCTAGTCCCCCTTTAGTCCTCAACAGCTCATTAAATCGCTCCTAGAGTGCCAATCAAGTCCCCCTTTAGTCCTCAACAGCTCATTAAATTGCTCCCAGAGTGCCAATCAAGCCCCCCTTTAGTCCTGAACAGCTCATTTAAGCGCTCCTAGAGTGCCAATCCAGTCCACCTTTAGTAATGAACAGCTCATTAAATCGCTCCCAGACTGCCAATCCAGTCCACCTTTAGTCCCCGAACAGCTCAAAAATCGCTCCTAGAGTGCCAATCCAGTACCCCTTTAGTCCTCAACAGCTCATTAAATCGCTCTTAGAGTGCCAATCCAGTCCCCCTTTAGTCCCGAACAGCTCATTCAAATCGCTACTAGAGTGCCAATCCAGTCCCCCTTTAGTCCCGAACAGTTCATTAAATCGCTCCTAGAGTGCCAATCCAGTCCCCATTTAGTCTCCAACAGCTCAAATCGCTCCAAGAGTGCCAATCCAGTCCAGTCCACTTCTAGTCCTGAACAGCTCATTAAATCGCTCTTAGAGTGCCAATTCAATCCACCTTCAGTCCTCAACAACTCATTAAATCGCTCCTAGTGTGCCAATCCAGTCCGCCTTTAGTCCTTAACAGCTCATTAAATCGCTCTTTCAGTCCACCTTTAGTTTAGTCCTTGGCAGCTGAGTAATTGCGCCCAGAACGCAATCCAGATCACCTTTAGTCCCTCCCTTCTCATTAAATCGCTTCAAAAGCACCAAACCACTCCACCTTCAGTTCTTCCTGGCTCGTTTAGTCGCCCTATAAGTACCAAACCAATCCACCTTTAGTCTCCTGCGGCTCTATGACTAGGTTCCCAAATGAGTCTTCCCGAAGCTCATTAAATATTTTCCAAATGCTGATCCAGTCCACCCGTAGTCCACCGCAGCAAATTAGGTAAAAACACCTCCATTGTACCTCACCTTCGCTGCTCAGTTTATAGTCTACGAGCCTGTAAACGTCTGACTGAAAGCAGGGCGTCTCAACGATTGTCCAATGCGCCAACACTGAGCGGCAACAAAGCGCCAAAAGGTTAGTTCCAGTGGAAAAGGCAACTCAAAGCCCCGACGTTCGTCCATTAGGAAAAATAATAAAAAATAAAAACGACAGACCCCGACTCGTCAAAGAATAGGATACTGAACACACTTTCTCTCTGGGCTCGGGGGCGTTTTAATTTTGGACCGAGGGGAACACTGGGAAGGAGAATCAAAAGCTCGTCTGTGCCTTTCAGAGAGAAATTAAGCGGCTAAATCGCGGCCAAAGCCGCGCTGCACAGAAAAGGAGGCCATTAGACTCGTTGAATGACGTTTTAAACACACACTCTCTGGGCCCATGCAAGGCACACAAAACTCTTTGAGATTGTCAGTTGCACAAACAGACGCCTGCCATGTCGATTCCCTCGAGCCCTCTCCCACTTCGCCCGAAATAGAACCCGGCGCCTTCAAAGCTCACATTAATGTTTGATTCATTCTGGCGGCTGAGTTTAATGCGCCATATTTTTTTCCGCGCTCCCCTCCCTTTTATCCCTTCCCTTCTTTTCCATCACATCACCGTTTTAGCAACGGGCGTACTAAATAAATGAACAACCACCGTTCCCTCTGTCACTAATCGTTCAAATCTGGAAGTCGAAACACATAAATGGATCCAGACCCCCACCTCACCCCCCCAAAAAAACACGGAACAAAATAAAAAAACAAACAAAATACAGAACCGCGTCATTTCACAAGCCCTATTGATGAAAATGAAGATAAAAGCTTAAAAACACCCGTACAACAGAACTTGAGAACTTCACAGTGACAAAGGCATGCAAATGATTAAAACACAACGACAACAAAAAAGTAACTATATTAAAAACAAGATTTCACATGCTCTAGTGACAGAAATAGAGGTACATGAACGACACGCCCATAAAATAGTTTCTCAAGACTCCAGATTCTTTGTAGGGCGGTACAGCACTGGTATCTCTCTCTCTCTCTCTCTCTCTCTCTCTCTATATATATATATATATATATATATATATATGAAAGAATTTTATGAGTCTGTTGTTTTTATCTTCATTTTATGTGCGTTTATATTGTATATATATATATATATATATATATATATATATATATGTGTGTGTGTGTGTGTGTGTGTGTGTGTGTGTGTGTGTGTGTGTGTGTGGAGGACTAAGACGTAGACGAGAAGTTCATCATGTGGTGAAGGACTAGGACGTAGAAGTTCATCATGTGGTGAAGGACTAGGACGTAGAAGTTCATCATGTGGTGAAGGACTAGGACCTAGAGGAGAAGTTCATCATGTGGTTCATGTGGTAAAGGATTACAACACAGAAGACAAAATCATCATGAACTAAGACATGGAAAGAAAGTTCACCATGTGGTGAAGTTCCAGGATACAGAAGAGAAGTTCATCACACGGTGAAAGACTAGGACATGAAAGGAACGTTCACTGTAAAATGCAGGAGTGGAACATAGAAGTTCATCCTGTGGCAGAGGACCCGAACACAGAAGGGAAGTTTATCGTGTGACAGAGGATTGAACATAAAAAATGAAATTAATTATGTGGCAGAGGACTAAGACATAGAAAAGAAAAGTTCATCATGTGATGGAAGACTGGGACATAGAAAAGAAGTTCATCATGTGATGGAAGACTGGGACATAGAAACGAAGCTCATGTAATGGAAGGCCAGGATATAGAAAACGAAGTTCAACATGTGGCAGAGTACTGACACAGAAACAAAGTTCATCATGTGGTGGAAGACTGGGCTAAAGAAAAGAAAGTCATCATGTGGTGGAAGACTGGGACACATAATGTAATGGAAGGCCAGGACATAGAAACGAAGTTCATCATGTGGTGGAAGACTGGGATGAAGAAAAGTTCATCATGTGGTGGAAGACAAGGACAGAAACGAGTTTCACCAGGGGTCAGAGGACATTAGAGAAGTTCATCATGTGATGGAGGACAAGGTATAGAAGGTAAGTTCTTGGTGCCACGAAGGACCACAACATAGAAATGAAGTTTCTCATGTGATGAGGGACTGGGACATAGAACAGACATTCATTATTTGACCAAGCACTTGGACTTCCAAGTTCTTTGCGTCATGACGGAATACGACACAGAAGAGAAGTTTATCATGTGGCGAATGACTAAGAGGCAAAAGAACAGTTCATCATGCAGTGGAAAATTACATAGAACGACCAGGGCGTAGAAGAGCACAGACACACAGAGCACCCCGATATACTCTACTTGAATCGATTGTGGGGGCAAACGGTTAATGTTAACAAAGAGGGGACGACATGGATGACCGATGAAATGATAATGAACAGTGAACAATCGATAAACTCAGCATGCACACAATAAGGCTTCAAGGACATCCAAGGTCCCTCCACTTGACCACAAGCTGCTGAAATGTCCGACAGGTCACGTCTTTGACCGTCAGACATACACCCTTTTCCCACCCCCTACTCCCAGTCCGAAACAGGCTAAGAGTATCTGATCGGACTAATATCTTCCTATACTGAAGGGGTGGAATGATTGTGTTGTGTTGTGTAGTGTGCGTGCGAGCGTGCGTGCGTGCGTGTGCGTGCGTGCGTGCGTGCGTGCGTGTGTGTGTGTGTGTGTGTGTGTGTGTGTGTGTGTGTGTGTGTGTGTGTGTGTGTGTGTGTGTGTGAGAGAGAGAGAGAGAGAGAGAGAGAGAGAGAGAGTTTGTTCTACTAATAGAGCCTTAATGGATTCGGGGGACAGAACCTCATTCTCTCTGGCTCTAGTTCCTCGTCGCCAGTTTTAATGAGCGAAGGCAATCGTGATACAATGATAACAGGATACACTGATCAAGTCATCCACTGCAGATGCTGCGTCCGCTCGCTCTCTGTCTCTGCCTTTGTCTGTCTGTCTCTCTCTCATCACTGCACATAACGTTTTTATTGCACTCAGTCTGTCCATCTGTTTGGCCCACTCCCTCCCTCCCCCCCCCCCCCCCCCCGCTCTCTCTGTCTCCTTCACTCTCTCCTTCTCCTCTTTTGCCTCTAGATGGTTTAATGTACTGGACGTTGTTATAGACACCCCCCTCTCTCTCTTTCGTTTTTTTTTGTCATCGGTCCTTTGGATGATGTACATTTTTGTGCTTGTGAACTATGTGGAAAGTAATTGTTTACAGCAGTGTTTTTTTTTTTTTCTTTTTGTAGACAGGCCTTTAAATCGGATACGGTTGTGGTGCGGGTGTAGATGGTGGTGGCGGATGTCGGGCAAGATGAATGTGTGCGATAGGGAAGACCCTATGGTTCTGGAGGCTTGAGGCAGTTCATGTTGTGGCTGACGGGTTGTTTACATTTTCCCTGTTTTCTCTCCCCCGTTTTCGGCTTTTTTTTTCTCCTTTCTCCGTCTATTCTCCTCGTTTGTTTACGTATGATATGCATTTATATTTGTGCGCAATTGTTTTGCAGTTTGCACGTGTGTGTGTGTGTGTGTGTGTGTGTGTGTGTGTGTGTGTGTGTGTGTGTGTGTGTGTGTGTACACCCAGAGGGCTGGATGTAAAAAAGCATTGTTTATGCTTATCCCACCACCCTCTTTAAAACAAATCTCTCTCTCTCTCTCTCTCTCTCTCTCTCTCTCTCTCTCTCTCTCTCTCTTTATGTGAATGCGTATGTGTACACATGCTTGTGTGTGTGTGTGTGTGTGTGTGTGTGTGTGTGTGTGTGTGTGTGTGCGTGTGTGTGTGCGGGCGCGCGTGCGTGCGTGCGTGCGTGCTGGGTGTGTGTGTGTGTATGTGTGTGTGTGCGCGTGTGTGTGTGCGTGCGTGCGTCCGTGTGCGCGCGCGTGTGGTTATGTGTGTGTGCATGTTTCTGGGGTGGTTGGGGAAGGAGGGGTACACGAGCACGTGTTTTTTCAAGTACAGACTGATTTTTTTTTTCAGGCTCTGGTGTGAAACTACCGTACCAAGTATGCTCTTAACATGAAAAATATGCTCTCTCTGTCTCTCTTTCTCTCTGTCCTGCCTCTCTGTTTCATGTCTTCCCCATCCTTCCAGTCACACACACACACACACACACACACACACACACACACACAGAGAGAGAGAGAGAGAGAGAGAGAGAGAGAGAGAGAGAGAGAGAGAGAGAGAGAGATCTCCACATACTCAAAGAAAGAATGAGTTTCAAAACGGAAAGAGAAAAGCGAAACTGTCCGTTCCCCCGTTGTTGTCTGCAATATGGCCAACTCCGGTACTATCACCTGCCAACACCCATCGATTTCCTCGCTTGGGACGGTCACCCCTGGCAACGGGACTTCCCTCCGCAAAGGGAGGGAGGTAGGTGGGAGAAGGGGTGGTGGTGATGGTGGTGGTGGTGGTGGTGGTCGTGGTGGTGGTTTTCGGTTGCCATAGCTTTGGTAGGGCCACGTGACAGTCCTCATGGCGGGAAGTCGGGCAGGCAACGACACGTCTGTTTTCAGGCCACACGCCTTAAATGCGAGTGTGCAGTGTGCTCCAGAACACTATGCAATCCATGCAAGTGTTTTTAGGTATAGAATGCTCTTAAACTAACATGCAGTTAAAACGTGGTATGGCTCACACTGAGCAACCTTCTCCCCTGATCATTATATTTGGTAAAGATCCCTACCAATGATATTTCACAAACTAGAAGCACACATACACCATACATGACCTCATATTTCAGCCTGCAGAATTCACCCTTGAACCTATCTTTCTGCACAAGCTGGGCTTTCCCACATGGTCCTATTTTTTTTTACACCTTAAACTCTGTGTTCGTAACCTATCTACACACGAGGCTACCGTGCATCTTGATGTGCAAGTGAAAAAGAAGGGAATCAACTTTCTCTCTATCTTTGTCTTTCACACACACACACACACACACACACACACACACACACACACACACACCACACACCTTCCGTCTCTCTCTCTCTCTCTCACACACACACACACACACACACACACACACACACACACACACACACACACATTCTGAAAGCTATCCAGTTATGGTTGTCTATATATACTCGAAGCATTACTTATGGCCTTGGCGAATAAAGTTATGGTGTTTTACCTTCAGTGGGCACCGTCAAGGCTGGAAGAAGAATATCGAACCTTTTTTTAGTGACTGCAGCCACCAAATGCGTGTGTGGGTCAATATTTCATACATGGGACGGTTATGACGGTTCTCCTATCTTCTGTTGTATTTCTTTTCATCGACAACGTGTTGTTGATGCATTAAAGACGTCAACTTGGAAAGAAAACAAGACTCTCAAACTTCAGAAGGACCCCAACTCTTACCTTGACACAACGTGTAATGTCAAGAAAACGTTTCCATTTCTTGGTTCATATGGTCTTGATTTTCAAGCGGTCTGATCGCATTTGCAACTACATGTATTGACAGAAACTGAAACCGAACTGGACAGAAAGCAACATTATCGGGGCTTACGATGAGGGGAACCGTTTGCTTCCGTGGTGGAACAGTCACATACACGTGATTACGAACGAATGATTGCTTGCAGAACCCATTCACTCAGGACAAACGCAGGTAAAAGGGACACTTTACAAACAAAGAAACACACACACACACACACACACACACACACACACACACACACACACACACACACACACACACACACACACACACAAAAGGAAGTTTTCAAGCTTGCCCAAATCCCCTCAGCTGACTCGTGCACACAGCAACACCACCGGAAGAAATTTACACAGCATGAGTTAATACTGACCCAAGACTGTCGCAGGCTTTTCACATTGGACATGGTCACACAAAATACGCGACTGATGGAACAGAAGCTACTATGGCGATCTGGACATGGCTGAAGACGTTCTTTAACATTAACAGGGCAAACTGCGGTGTTTGGTAAAACAATACAGAACTTACGCGTATATTTTGATACTGATCGAGCAAATTAACTCCATGCACAACTACGGAGGAACTGTGCCGCACTGCTGTTAGCATTGCAGGACTGTGACTAACATGTCGAGCATTCGAACTGTCGGTACCTTCTTAGCTGCTTGATTGATTTTTCATTTTTTGGCTACCTTTTCTTCAGTGGCCCCCTCAATACCACTATTCCCAGGCCGTCCATTCCGGCTCCCGCTTACACAGCTTATCACAGATTTGTCGTGTCGCAGGCCCAGTCTTGGCAGTCGGGTCGTCGTAAGGCAACCCGCCGGAGAAGCCACGGCACGGTTGCAGAGTCACTTCAGTGGTCCACAGTGGGTGCCTGCTCTTATCCAGCACCCGTGAGACACGACCTGCTAAGTCCATCATTCTGTCGCTCCAGGGGAAAAGCAAACAAACCGCTTCAAACATCATCTCTTACTCTTCCTTCTCCCCATCCCCGCTTCCTCACAGTCCCACTGTCTAAAAGTAAAACATTTCAAAAACCCGCGACCAGCACATCCAGAAAAAATCCGATTAAAAACAAAACAAATGATGTTAGAAACCCGTCATCGTGAGAAAAACTGGACCCTCCGCTCCCCTCTCCCTTCCTCCTCCCATCCCCACCGCATTCCATTTTCTGCCCTCTCATCCATCCCTTTCCCTCCCTTCCCTTGCCCCCTTAAGACGGGCATATGTCGAGGACGAAGAGGTCCACCCTTGCTCTTCACTTCAAAATCGCATAATTAACGTCCTCCTTTACAACAAAGTTCCCGGTTGGAAATAAATGAATCTTCCTTCCTGTCCAATCCTCTTGGGAACAGCAGCTCTCTGTCTGTCTGTCTGTAGCATACAATGCAGAGAGGTTGAAATACTGCACAGGATACTGAACTGCTGCTTTAATAATAATCATGACAAGTATGGGTCGTCAAGGGAATTTCAGACAAGCGGGCATGCGATATTAATGTTTATCTGTTTGTTTGTTATGAGTCCTTCAACTGTATGTGGCATTCCTGATAGAATAATAGAACGGGAACACTGAGCAAGTCAGCAGCTGAATCTGCCGCAGTAGGTTTATGTACTTATAATGTGTGTGTGTGTGTGTGTGTGTGTGTGTGTGTGTGTGTGTGTGTGTGTGTGTGTGCATGCGCACATGGGCGTGTCCGAGCGTGCATGCATATATGGGTGTTTTTTAAGAGGATAAAAGTGCAGTAGGGAACTTCCCCTCTGGGTGCGTCTGGAGTCAAACTATTCCAAATTAATCCTAACGGACACACAACTACTTCTCCGTCTCCCGTCTGACAGACCAAACTGATGTCGCGAAGACAGACTCTCAACGCACCAGCCGCCGTGGCGAAGTGGTTAGCGTCGCGGACTCCCGTCTGGGAGGTCGTGAGTTTGATTCCCATCAGAGTCATGTGGGGTTTTTCTGCTTCGACCGGCTCCTACCCACAGTTGCGTTTGCTGCGGGCTCAGTTGGGAAGACTGGGGGACCACACAGTCGAGTTTCATCCACTTAATGGGATGCGTCGCTGAGAGTGTTGCTCAAATTTCCTGACCAACACTGCAGGTGTTTGTATCTCTCGGGCCTGGTTGACGCCGGGACATATTATGAAATGAAGTGTAGAGTACAGCCCTGTCATGCAGTCTCAGACCGGAATGGAAATCCGTAGCATAATCTTAATCATCCTCATTCTCACTGATCGGCAAAAAAAAAGTCTCAAAAGTCTCTCATGCCCTGCTCTCATGGTGACATCAATTTCGATGTCCTCTCCACGCCTGTGACCTTGGTTTAGTTCCGTCGGGGTCATCGGTATCGCCGAGTCCATGGGGGCTGTCGCTGGACGGATGTGGGGGGCGCCTCCGGAGGGAGAGCTCACTCACGCCGGTTTCGCGACTAAACAATTATTGTCGTCAGTAGGGGGCTTAGTAGGTGGTGTCCTGCGTATGTTGGATCAGAACAGGCACCACTGAACACCCACCGAAGTGACTCGGCAGCAGTGCAGTGTCTCCTCCGGTGTGTTGCCTCTTGACGACCTGACACGGATTGCTTCCTGTGGATTGCCGCTGTAGGTTCTGTGGCAGGGCTGACCGGGCTGTGGCTGTGGACGGGGTGTCGGAATGAGTGGCGTGGGTGCAATGTCACAGAGGTGGCACAAAAAGATGGGACAGCAAGGGAAAAAAAAAAAACCTCTCAACGACATCGAGACCTGAAAGATGAAAACGGGAGGGCGTTCATACACTGGAACAGCCAGAATGCGCCGTTCCCACGCAGTGACCTCTAAACGTAACTGTTACGGCTCAAACTATTGTGTAGCTCCTCTCATCTGTACCATCTCTCCTCTCATCTATGCTATCTGACCTCACTGGCTGTCGCCTGACCGAAGAACTTTTTTTTTTTACATCAATGATGCTCTCTGTGAAAAATACGAATCAGTGCAAACACTGCGTGCGCCATCAGGTATGAGACATTAAAGGCTCGTCCTATGATTGTCGTTTCCGTGGAAACGACGAAAGATTAAGCCGATGTCCATTTCTTTCAACAGCCCGCATCTTGCAGTTTCCACAACGGGAATGCTAAAGGGCGCTTTTACCGGATTCCTCTTCTGCCTTCCAGCACTGTCTGCCTAAAATAGCATCTGATAGCGTTCCCCACCCCACCCTTACCTCCCCAACCGCCACACCACCCCTCCCCATCACACACACACACGCGCGCGCGCGCGCGCGCGCGCGCACCACACACACACACACACACACACACACACACACACACACACACACACACACACACACACACACACACACAGAGTTAATTTCTCAGGAATTCTTGAACAAATGAGCTCAGGATATATAAATAATCCAAATTAAAGGAGGAAAGTACTTTTGCTCCAACCGCGAAACGGTTCATGCTCGCAACCGTAAACTCGTTCCCTTGGGAAAAAAAAAAAACACCCGAAGGTGTGCATTCCACTGTTGCAAGCAACAGTTACGGACACGTTATTACCATCTGGCCACGCAAGCAGCGTGAATCCGGAGTTACGGGCACGTTGTTACCATCTGGCCACGCAAGCAACGTGAATCCGGAGTTACGGGCACGTTGTTACCATCTGGCCACGGAAGCAAACCCTTCCTCTTGGCTATCTTCGTGTTTCAGTGTACATTTCAGACTACAGAAAAAAAATTCTTTGTTTTTTTTTTGAGCACCTGGCTTTGGCAGCGCAGCCACATTCGGTTTATGTTACACCACATAGTTAACGACAAAATACGAGTATGCGAGGAAAATGTACAGACTAGGAAACTGTAAAAATTTAGACTAACCGTTCACTCAGGGTACGTGGTGCAGATGAAGTCCCCCTCTCCTCCCCACCTCTCTGTCTGTCTTGTCTGTCTATCAGCCTGTCTGTCTGTCTCTGTCAGTCTGTCTGTCTGACTCTGTCCCTGTCTGTCAGTTGTCTGTCTCTGTCTGTCCGTCCGTCCGTCCGTCCGTCTGTCTGTCCCTGTCTGTCTGTCTGTCTGTCTGTCTGTCTGTCTGTCTGTCTGTCTGTCTGTCTGTCTCTCTCTCTCTCTCTCTCTCTCTCTCTCTCTCTCTCCGCGCACGTTAACACAATTTTTGTCTGCTTCGCAGCCATCCGAAAGGAATTATGAGCTGTGCGGACCTCATCGACCGAGCTGCTGCCGTGCCATGTCTTTCCATTCTGTAGCCATTTCAAAGGAATTATGAACTGTGAAGACCCCATCGATCAGGCTCTCTCTTCGCTTCGCTTCTGGCTCCTTCATCCGGCCAGACAATACCACTCAAAGCCAGTTCCACTCAGCTTTAACGTCCACCACACCCAGCACAGTTCACACGGCAGACGGAGGGTGACCGTCTAAAGGACAGTGACGGGGCAGGGGATCGGTCTGTCACCACACCGACCACCAGAACCACATCACGTTCATACGAGCAGCAATACTGCCCGGTATTTAGACTGAGAGGTGCCAGTGGGATCTGAACTCAAAAACATGTTTCGCTTGGGTGTCGTGCCACTGAGCCAAGCAGGCACCACATGTCAAGGGCTCTTGCCAAGCCGCGTCGTGAATGCTGATTAAAAAAAAAAAAAAACCCGCTCCTTCCCAAAGCAGGGGTTTCAAGGACTCCGCGTCCCTCTCCGCTTGGGGCTGATGGGACAGGCAGGCTCCTGGGGAATGAAGCCACAGTGAAGAGGTCGAGCCCAAGTGGCGGGAGAAATAGAAATGGTATTATTTTCTGGCCGAAGTTCTGAGTGGACAGACCCTCATCTACATATCCTGGCCACTCAGATGTAAGATTATTATTATTATTATTTTTTTTTTTTGGTTGTTTTGCTTTCCAAAGGTTCTTTCCTTTTTAAATTTCACGACATAAAACAGAACACATGCGTATTCGCATCATAACACTTTGTCATCATAGAGTAGTCAACCATACATGTATGTATCTACAACATATAGCTATATTCATCCACACACATATTTATTATACATATAACACTTTGCAAGAACACAGTGTTTATAAACAAGATCCATCGCTTAAGGTGTCACATGGAATCCCGCTTTCAGACGTGTGGCGAAGTCTTATCGGGACAACCAGTCCAAAACGAGTGAGGGTGTTGAGAAGAGTATGCAACCGCGCTCACTTTGGTTTAACGATGCAACTCTCTTTCCCAAATCAAAACGCGCTCTTTCCGTTTAGGCTGTGGGAAACAATACGAGATTACTGTCGTGGCACCCCGAATAGGATTGCGTAACTTCATCATCGTAACAGATTTCTCTGCATGAAATTAGCGCTGCTCTCCTCGGGTATAGCACACCGCCGCTGCACAGCGCCACTCATATAAGTCGTTTCTATGTATTTTCCGCTCAGCTGTCCGAGTGGATGTTTTTTTTACAGAATTTTGACAGGAACAAATGCCTTCTGCCTTGTTGTTAGGTTCTTTAAGTGTGCCAAAGACGTGCAGCACACAGGGTCTGGGATGACGTACAGATCTAAAGACTGGCACAAAAGACTAGTGGAAAGGTGCAGAATGGACAAATAAATCACTGTGCGGGACTCGAGCTACAGTCACACACATACAAGCGCACATGCGCACGCACCCCCATTAACGCAAGAGCGCGCATTGCAAGCGATCTCTCTTCCTCCCCTCCCTCCCTCCCTCCCTCCTCTCTCTCTTCTCTCTCTCTCTCTCTCTCTCTTCAAATCCTGACCTATTCAAGTGTGCCTCGATTCCACCCACACTACATGCACTTTCATTAATATTGTTGTTGATCTCGGATACATAATATTCTGTCCCAACAACCGACAAAAATGTCCACGTGTGTGGAGGCGATAAAGGACCTTTTAGGCTCACTAGACATTCGCACCTAAACATCAAGTCCAGTGCTCGCCTTCAACTGGATCCAGCCAAAGGGTACTTCAGCCATCATGTCTGTGACAGCTCCTGGACAAGAAGCCTGAAACCGTATCGATGTTATCTGGGCATGACAACTTCGAAATAAGGCTTTGATTAACGACCGGCAAGATGATTATAACTCCTCGGTCTTCCGCAAGCGTTCAGCATGCATGTGTGTGTGTGTGGTGTGTGGGGGGGGGGGGGGGGGGGGGGGGCGCGGGGGTATTGTGGGGGGACGGGGGGGGTTTGGGCAAGGGGGGGGGGGGGGGGGGGGTGGGTTTGGCGGAGGATGGAGGGGGAAGTTGCAAGATACGTGATGAGCAGAAACACTGCGATGGGGTACACTTGATGCCTTCCACTTCCGTTCCCTCGTCCTCTCTCCTTCCGGTCCCCTAGTTGGCGAGAAATGAGAATTTTGATTAAAAATGCATCTTTATTCTGCGCAATCATGCGACAAGTTGATCATTATGTCCACGGTAAACGGCAAAATGATCTTGTTTCACTGAAAAACAAACAAAACGAAAATATGTATCTTCTGCAGTGAATGCATGATAATGTTTTTCTTGCCTCGACATGCCTGGATTTGTTTTTTTCCCTGACCACTTATCCAGCTTTCAACTTATCCGACACGCGGGAGTAGTCAACATGTTGTGAATTT
This sequence comes from Conus betulinus, assembly GCA_016801955.1. Taxonomy (NCBI): domain Eukaryota; kingdom Metazoa; phylum Mollusca; class Gastropoda; order Neogastropoda; family Conidae; genus Conus; species Conus betulinus. The sequence continues at coordinate 54,704 of JADBJO010000511.1, read as the reverse complement.
ATGTCGATTTGTCCGAGCGTCAACCTTTCGTTCATTTACATCTTCAATTCTACCCCCTCCTCCCCCCCTTTTTTTCCTACCTCTTCCCCCCCCCCCCCCCAAAAATTGCAAAAAAAAAAAAAAAAAAAAAAAAAAAAATTAAACGTTGTAACTTTTATAACGTACCGACAGCATAAACATGATGAATGCTACACAATGCCATCTGCGGGGCATTTGAAACATCTGACAGACCTAAACGCGGAGATTAACTCTTTGCTGTTTGTTCATTTGTGTGTTTTTAAACGATTTTTCAAAATCCATTTGAGAGTTGACTTCATCGGGGTGACAGCCCTGATATGGCCTTTTGTGGTCGGCTGGGCTTCAAGCAACATGCTCTCTCTCTCTCTCTCTCCCCTCCCTCTCTCATCTCTCTCTCTCTCTCTCTCTCTCTCTCTCTCCCTCCTCCCCATCTCTCTCTCTCTCTCTTCTCTCTCTCTCTCTCTCTCTCTCTCTCGCTCTGGTTTTTTGTATAGTGCACACAAGAGTGGGAAGAACTGAACCGGTCTAGTCTGATTTTCATAGCGTTTCACTGAAGCAAAACATTAAAATCTGGAGTACGTGGGCATGGTTGGTGTGCGCGATACCGCACTTGTGAAAGTCTCTTTCTTTAAATGTCTAGAATGGAAATGGTGACACTGAAGACCGCTACTGGCGAAGACGAGAGAGCGCTGACCGGAAGGAGTTGACATCTCCCCCCACCTCCCTCCGCCGCCGACACACACCAACCAGTCCTTCCAGCGGGGGACTTCGGACTCTCCTTTCCGCACGTTTTGTAAGATAAATGACAATACTAAAAGGAAGTACACAAAACTTCTACTCAGACGTTCATTCACTAAACATCTAAACTTCCTTAACATGGAATTTTGATATTCTGAAACCAATTACGTAATTACCGTCCCACAGTCGAAAACAGACACATACCAAATTTCAGCCAAACTCATCTATAAAGACCAGAGAGCTTGAGAGAGAGACAGAGAGAGAGAGAGAGAGAGAGAGAGAGAGAGAGAGAGCGCACACACACGCACGCACGCACGCACGCACGCACGCACGCACACACACACACACACACACACACACACACACACACCACACACACACACACACACGAGGAAGTCAGCAAACAGAGTGAATACTATGCCCCTCATCCCCACCTATTTCTCTACAAAGGTCTGTCATAAAGCAATGAATCCAACACGCTCGCCTTGTGACAGGGGTTATAACACGCTTAAAAAGGAAACGAAACAGAATGCAAACATGGCAGGAAGGACAGAAAAAAAGAAGGACGGAAAGAAAGACAGTTTAAAAAAAAAGGAAAGAAAGGAAAAAGAAAAGAAAGAAACCCAAAGAAAGACCTGAAAACAAACGATCTACCGAAACGTCACACAAATGACAAGCTTTGAAGTATAAAAGGAAGTTTACGATCTTAAATGTCGAGTTCCATTGCCGTTTTCCTTTTAACCCAGATGTTCACAGCCGGGTAATCTAGCGAGAGTGTACTAGTAATGTATACTGGATTCATATGTATGTCGACTAATCCGGATGCGTGGACTTCACGCGAACGTCGACTTACCTGGGGGGAAAACCATAACAAAGAAAGTCTTTGGACGGGAAAAGAAAAACCATATCCGATATCCGACTTGAGCAGATGTGGACTTATCCCAGCGTCGACTTTTCCAAACCCGACTGTGTTTCACATAACAAAATGATTTCACGACAAAGCAAGCGTAAGTTTCTCAATTGGTATCGTCATATACCCATTCAGCAAAAAACAACAAACAAAATAAAGAAGAAATTTCCCATCAACCGAAGCAGACTGACAGGCAGGAGTCCGATAAAAAAAAAGAAATCACTGGAAACAATGATATAATTATATAATCATCTGTCAACCAGTTCCTCTACACCCGATCCATGTAACATTCACCATCAGAACATCACAGTCACGAAAATGGCAGAACAGCCGAGCAAGTGGGAGGAAGAGAAGGGCAAATGGAGCAGGTGGAAGAAAAGAAGGCCAGTCTCCTCCCAGAAAAGGCCAGCACGGAATCCCCCAAAATGAAGACGCGGACTACCCGGACCTGCTTCAGCAGTAGCAGTAGCAGTAGAGGCAATAGTAACAGCTTCACCATAATCATCGTCATCATCATCATCATCACATCATCATCATC
>JADBJO010000511.1:32500-37500 GCA_016801955.1 Conus betulinus | reverse complement strand
TCTTTTGCTTATCAATGTCATAAAGTGATGACAATGCCATTTACAACACAATGTAATGCAGATTTGTGGGTAAAGAAAAACCAGTTTTGCTGTAGTCATTTCCATGTCATATAGGAAAGCATTAATGACACTGTCCATTTACAATTCATTTTGTAAAAAAGTTGTGATTGCATCTTTATCTATCTTCAGCACTGGCCTTCAATAAATGCATGAATGAATGAATGAATGAATGCTCTCTCTCTCTCTCTCTCTCTCTCTCTCTCTCTCTCTGTTTTCATAGTCATTATCCTTTTTTTTCTTATAAATGCTTGCGTTTTGTATGTGCATGCCTGTAAACACGTGTGCATGCGCACAAATGTATTTATGAATGTGTGTGTGTGTGTGTGTGTGTGTGTGTGTGTGTGTGTGTGTGTGTGTGAAGGTGAGAGAGTGTGCATGCAGTTTAAGTAAAGCGTTAGTTTTTATTTACAACAAATTTCTTTTACATGCATAGGGGACATATGAAGAGTCTCATTTGAGCCATTCATATTTTAGATCCAGCAAGATCACACAATGATTAATGTTGTAAAGAAAATGAGTAAATCGGTTTTCACACAGCATGATATGATATGATATGAATACTTTATTATCTCAGAAGATGAGAAATCAAAATAGGTGCACAGTATCACAACATACATATTACAAGAATCATCACAATCAAGTGGCCAATTACAGAACGTGCTTGTATAAGAGAGTAAGCAGAAGGGACAAAACATTCAAAATAAAGAAAACACAATCACCTGAACCCACTGCACCCATAACACAAGGTGAAATGCAGACTAAATGGGAAAGAAAATCTTTAAATCTAGCGTGGGAGACATACACAGATAATGGTAAACAATCAAGTTTATTTTTGCGTAAACGACAACTTTGGGGTAAGCGTGGGAACTACTTTGGTTTTCGCAATTTTATTTGTTCATTCTAGTTCTGGACAGAGGAGGACGTGGGAAAATTAGGGAGGGGGGTGTTCCAGGGTATCTGAAACCTCCCCCCACTGCCCTTTTCTATCAACCTGTACAAGATCCATAATTCTCCCCTCTATGCCCACTGGGGAAGTACCCCAGAACCCCGTCAGGACCCCTCCCCCTCCTCCATTTCTCATACAAACTAGTCAGAATTAATTTCTGGGAGCCTCTTATCTACCTAAGCGCTAGGTAAATGGGTACCTCAAGCAGCAACAACTGGAGAGGGGGGTTATGCTGCTGTCCATCCCGGGGAAGGTGCTGGCCAAAATCATGCTAGAGAGACTAAAGACCGCCATAGACAAGACCTTCCGCCAAGAACAAGCTGGATTTCGCCAAGACAGATCATGCACGGACCAAACTGCCACCATGAGAATTATCTTTGAGCAATCTCTGGAGTGGCAGACCCCCTTGTACGCAGTAATTGTGGATTTCCAAAAGGCGTTTGACAGCATCGACAGAGATACCATCTGGAAACTCATGCACCACTATGGCTTCCCACCCAAGTTTGTTGCCATCATCCAACAACTCTATGAAGATGCCACATGCCAGGTCGTCCACGACAGGAAGCTAACGAAGCCCTTCACTATACAAACCGGCGTCCGTCAGGGGTGTCTACTATCGCCGACACTTTTCCTGATGGTCGCTGACTGGATAATGCGGCAGTCTACAGACGGCAAGAGGAAAAGGAGTCCAGTGGACTTTCACCAAGCAACTGGAAGACCTGGACTTCGCCGACGACATCAGCCTTCTCTCCCACAAACAGCAAGACGCACAAGAGAAGCTTTGTGCTGGGTAGCAGAAGAAGCAGGAAAGACGTGCCTCCAAATCAACACAAAGAAAACAGAAGCCATGAGAGTCAAACAACCAGCAATGAGACCAACTACGACTACAACAAGAAGACATCACTGAAGTTGTCAAGTTTGTCTACCTCAGCAGTGTGGTCAGCAAAGATGGAGGTACAGATGAGGATATCAAAGAGCCACATCAATAAAGCCAGGCACACCTTTACTACGCTATAGCCTATCTGGAATTCCTCTGCCCTCTCACTCCACAACAAGATCAGAATGTTCAACTCAAATGTGAAATCTGTCCTTCTGTATGGTTTTGAAACGTGGCGAACAACAAACAACAAAACACCCACAAACTCCAAACATTTATCAACAGATGTCTATGAAAACATTGTGAACATCAGATGGCCAGATGTTATTGCCAACACAGAACTGTGGAACAAGACCAAGCAAGTTCCAATATAATTAGAAATCAGAAAACGGAAGTAGGGATGGATTGGCCACACCCTGAGGAAGTCTCCATCCAACATTATATGACAAGCCCTTGAATGGAACCCTCAGGGCAAGAGAAAAGTGGGAAGACCAAGACAGACATGGCGAAGGAGTACCGACGCAGAAGTGAAGGCCGCCGGAATGACGTGGGCCGAGCTGAAGAAGATCTCCCGAAACCGTGTCCGCTGGAAGAGTGTGGTTGCGGCCCCTATGTTTCCCAGGGAATTCAGAGGACTAAGTCAAGTCAAGCAGCACTGATCTGGAATCATGCCCATTCAATCGTTTCTGCACAGGAGCCGAAGTGACTTTCCTTGCTTAATTAACTGCAGAAGAATGGGGGAGAATTGATCACTCTGATTGAGAATTACTACAAAAAGAAAAAAAAATCCGTTCAGTAATTATTTTGGTAATCTTCCAGAATTGATTGTGTATCCATCCTATATACATTATCTGGATCCACACAAAAATCCAATAGATTGTGGAACAGTAGACTGTGGCCCAAAGACCAATGTTTTGTTGAAATCAGGTCTGCAGTTTTATATATACTCTTTTGAACAGACAAACAAACTAGGGTAAATACAGAGACATCCCCCCCCTCTGAAAACGTCCAGCACAAAATGAATCCCTAAAAGTCAAGACTTGCTATCAATGATCTAAATCCTGTTATCTCCCTTTTGTGGGACCACAGCCAGAATTTGGGGATGGCAGTTAGCAACACTAACGACTTCCTCCTATATGCTGATGGGCAGAATCACATGCTACAGTTCACCAGGCATCCTTGAAGCTCAACTAGTATGGGGCTGATAATCTTTGATCAGAACTAGGTCAACGGGTGACCAACCGCGTATGGGGAGAGTGTGGGGAGTAACACAGAAGAGGGGGTTGGTGATAATATGAAAGGGGGGGGGGGGGAGGTTGGGAAGGAGGATGGAGGTTAAAGCAGGAAGTAAACGTTCACATTGTTCTCATGGAAACACCGGTATCATAATGTGGCTATGTATGGACAGACAGAGAGAGACAGACACAGAGAGAGAGAGAGAGACAGAGAGAGAGAGAGAGAGAGAGAGAGAGAGAGAGAGAGAGAGAGAGAGTGTGTGCGTGTGTGTGCGTGTGTGCGTGCGTGCGTGCGTGTGTGTGTGTGTGTGTGTGTGTGTGTGTGTGTGTGTGTGTGTGTGCACCAATCATTCGTCAGTGAATGCATCTTTGCTTGAATTATTCATCCACTGCCAAATAGCTGTATGACGCAGTGTAACGGTCACTGATAGCAGTGAACTGTCGTATTGTTAACAGCAGAAAATAAACTGCTTCCTGGAAATCATCCGTGGTTAAATTCTGTTCCACGGAGGTAGGTGCGTGGAGGAATAAACCTGCGGGGAATTGTGGATGTGGAATTGCTGCCTACTGGTGTCTGTTATTTCTTACCCAATCCACTTTAAACTTAAAGTTTGTGATATTGTTCCAAACGCATTTCCACGTACAGCTCCATCTCCATAGCTGAGCTCACAACGCTGTTCCTGACACTTAAAAAGGGTCTTTAGATCAAAGTATAAAGACTCCTTCATCTTCTATCAAAGTAGGAAGACTTCCTCATCTCTCTGACTCTTTTTCTGTTTCAAAGGCCATTGGTGGCCATTGCTTTTATACCTTTTAAAAGGTGAAGAAGCTCCGTGCTACCTTCTGGGTGATGCACCACTCACTGTAGAACATATTTCTTTAGGGCGCGATGACTTACATGATGTACGACATTAACACGTTCCAGTATACTCCGTGAAAACCTTGCTCAGAGATGTACCACCCATTGTAATTTTTTTCATTTCTTTGAAGTACACATACATCTCCCCTCTAGGAGTCTAGGATTTTACAGAGAATAAAGATTTTAAATACTTTCTGCGTCTTTTTAAACATATCGGTTTCGATAAATATTACGTGATTTGTTCTCATCTACGTGTAGAGCAAAAGTGATGAGGTGATGGTCCTCACGTGGCCATTTGCAGTCGATGGGCTATAGACAACAATGAAACTGGCCTGAACTGTGATCGTAAAAATAAGCCTCGGCTTTTTACGCGACACACTGCAACATTTAACGCTCTGGTAATCTTTTGCATGTGTGGTATCTATTTGAGTGATTTCCCTTTTCCTCACAAAGCAGGTGAAACGCAGATCCAGCTGTGACATTTGTCCAGTCTGATTCCTTTGTGGATTTGAATTGGTTTGGGATTTGTTCTCGGCATTTCCCTTTTTAACTGCCACGTATCCAATGGTTTGCGCAGTATTCATCCAAGAAGATGGTTAGTAGGATTTCGTCATGCATCGAAACTGCCACTGAACCTCTGATTCTCTCCTTTCGAGTGAACCAGATTTAGCGCCTCCGAAATAAAGGCACATGCTAGTCATTACAAAAGTATGTCTGAACAAACAGGGTCTTTTATGCAGAGAGTCATCTGAAGACAAATGTTCATTATGCTTTAACCAACAGGGTCCATCATGTAAAAAATCAATTAAGACAAACGCTCATTTATTTCACGGTGCCCTGATCAGCTATGACAGCTTATTCTGATTATTACTGCCATATAACAGTGAGAACTTGGTCTGCAAGTTGGTGCTATACTTTAAGGTATGTGGATATGTAGTTAAGAAAAAAAATTATGTCATGGTTATTTGTGTGTTAAATTTGAAAAGCTTCACGATGCTGTTCTATTCACAATCATTTTTGTAA
>JADBJO010000511.1:15000-27500 GCA_016801955.1 Conus betulinus | reverse complement strand
TGAACTACCTTCATTCTGATCACTGGTCTCACAGAGTCTAACAGCTGAGGTATGCTCTCAGTTTTCACACATGTACCAAATGGGGTGACTATCAGTGGCCTTGGGGATATAGCCAGCTGAACTGAACTTGAAAAGGACCCCATCCTTCGCTTTCCAAATCAAAAAGTAACTGATTTACGGTGCTCCCGCAAGATCTGCACTGGGAAACTTTATCCTCAGCGAAATTACTGATCGGGCGGCTATCAAATCAGGTCTTTGGGACGAATGGGGTTGCAACAAGGCATCCCTGGAACGCAGCTGTAGATGGAGATTCTCACAGCAGGGGCTACCACTGCCAAACATCAGCGGACACCAGCGTGGTCGACTTTGAAAGGAAAACGTCAGTGGCAACTAATCTGGGTTACGTCGTATCGTACCTCGTTGCATCGTGTCGTACTGTACTGAGCAAGCCCTGAACTGTGATTTCTGCATTTTGTGGCGATGTAATTTGTCTCGTCCTGTTCTTGATTAGTGTGTATTGCTGTAATTATGTCGTATCCCACTGGAATGAGCGTTGATGGCCCTCTTGTCTGAAGGACTAGCGAGGAAAACAGACTTTTTTGTCATTCTCTCCCCCCTCTCTCTCTCTCTCTCTCTCTCACACACACACACACACAAACGCACGCACAAACACGCACACACACACACACACACGCACGCACGCACGCGCGCGTACACACACACACACACACACACACACGCACACACACACACAAATACACACACGTGGGTACGCGCGCGTTATCTCTCTCTCTGTCTCTGTTGGTCTGTCTGTCTCTCTGTCTGTCTGTCTGTCTCTCTCTCTCTCTCTCTCTCTCTCTCTCTCTCTCTCTCTCTCTCTGTCCATTACCATGGTTGGTAAACATCATCAATTCAATTCAATCACTAACACGCACACTAAACTTTGTTACAGAATCGGTAAGACATGGGAGAGGGGGGAAACATCAGCCATGATGTTAGAATCATTACAGGACATGAATGTACATCCACCATTTCTGCTACAATAACAAGAATCATCCAAGTAAGAGCGTTAACAATTCACCCAGCCCTAATTAGTAACAGTTCATTATGGAAACAACCCGCACAGTAAGTAGCACCCGAGAGTATCTTTCTCCATGTTACCCATACTTATTACCGTAATTTTCAGTTCTTGTTCGTGGAAGATCTTCGGTGACCATGGACTGTGTTTCATCGACTTTCTTATACATTTGCATCTGCACATATACCTTGACCCATACTGGATTGCCACCTGTGATGATATTAACCACGACGCGCGCGCGCGCGCGCACACACACACACACACACACCTACTAATCTCTCTCTCTCCATCTCTCTCTAGCTCATTCTCTCTCTCTCCTCTCCCCTCTCTCTCTCTCTCTTCTCTCTCTCTCTCTCTCTCTCTCTCTCTCTCTCTCCATCTGTCCGTTTGTCTGTAAGTCCGTCTGTCTATCTAGCTCCCTATCCAGCTCTCTATCTTTCTATTTATCGACCTGTCTCTGTCTACCTCTATTTATCTATCGACTTCGACTTTAAACAGTGAAAACAAAAGGTTGTTTTCAAGACAGACTTTAATGGTCCCCATACGACGCTTGCGACAGTTTTTACTATTTACATTTTAACGCCCTCTTCTTCATCCCCATCGTCCCCCCCCCCCCCCCCCCCCTCATATACTCTCTGTCTCTCGCTCTTTTTCCTTACCCCCCATACCCGCCCCCCCCCCCCTCCCCGCTCACACACACACACACAAAATCTTTGCTACGTGGTCTTCACGACGCAGAAATTGTTGGCCTGCACTTCTTTTCTCCTAATATTTATTTGCTCTGTGTGTGTGATTGTGTGTGCGTGTGTGTGTGTGTGTGTGTGTGTGTGTGTGTGTGTGTGTGTTCGTGCGTGCGCGCGCGCGCGCGCGTGGGTGCGTGCGTGCGTAGGTTCGTGTATGCGTGCTTGTGTGTGTGTGTGTGTGTGTGTGTGTGTGTGTGTGTGTGTGCGTGTGTGTGTGTGTGTGTGTGTGTGTGTGTGTGTGTGTGTGTGTGTGTGTGTGTGCGTGCGTGCGTGCGCGCGCGCGCGCGTGCGCGTGTGCGTGTGTGTATGTGTGTGTGTGTGGGTGGGTGGGTGGGTGCGAGCGCGCGCGCGCGCTTTTGTTTTCATGAAACGTCAAACGGCAACATTTTTTCCCCTGCTGCGAGGCAGTGAACCACACGCGAACAATGACTGATGATCTTGCGAAAGGCTTTTGACTGGTTAACACAAGGTCAACTGTTTCCATAAACAACGCGGCAGTCATTCCAGTCTATGATGATCATCACCCAGCCAGCCACACTGGCAATCCTCAGGGCTGCTGACCTACGGGGAAACACTAGACTGTGTGCAGTGTGTGTGTGTGTGTGTGTGTGTGTGTGTGTGTGTGTGTGTGTGTGTGTGTGTGTGCAGTTTTCAGCACCTAAAACCTGTAACCTATTAACACACACAAAAAAAAAAAAAAAAGAAAAGAAAAATTATCGCTAAAGCTCCGCCTAATAAAACTTTGACAAACAAATCACAACACAAATCTTATGATTTGTTTGTCAATGTTTTTTAGGCAGAGCTTTAGCAATAATTTTTCAAATTTGTTTGGATTTCAGCCTGCAGTCGCCTCACTTTGCAACTAGCAAAAACAAACAAAAAAAAAAAAAAACTATGACCTAGAAAAAAAAGTGTAGAAGAGTTTCTGGAACAAATACAGACAGAACGAAATGGTATTCAAATGCAAAACCAAAAAAAAAAAAAAACCAAAAAACAAAAAACAAACACAAAAAAAAAAAGACCACAGTAAACAAAAAAAAAAAAAACCTGGTCGAAGAGTGTCACAGAAAAGAGGCTGTTACCAGCACAGAACTTCTAGGAGGGAGGAAAAGGTGCTGGTATGTACTGAGAGTCCTCACCCCACCCCGCATCCTCACCATGACAAACAACGTTATAAAAATTCAATTCAGCAAAACAGACTAAGACGTATGAACTATTTTCATCGACCATGGGATATTGGGAATTGTTCAAACTTCAAAAAATTGATATCTCAGCTCTCGATCTCTGGTTGCATATCAAAAAAAAAAAAAAAATCTCCATTCGACTTCCGTTCCCGTGGAGATGAGCGTTGTGTGTGTCTGTGTGTCTGTGTGACTGTTTGTGTAGGTGCGTGCGTGCGTGCGTGCGTGTATGCGTGTGTGTGTGTGTGTGTGTGTGTGTGTGTGTGTGTGTGTGTGTATGTGGGTGGGTGGGTGGGTGAGTGGGTGTGTGCGCGCGCGCGCGTGAACTGAACAATTCCGAATACGACCAGAATCAAATAATGTATAATACATAAACAAACAAGTAGTGTGTGTGTGTGTGTGTGTGTGTGTGTGTGTGTGTGTGTGTGTGTGTGTGTGTGTGTGTGTGTGTGTGTGTGTGTGAGTGTGTGTGTGTGTGCGTGTAAAGGGGGAGGGGGCGAGGTGGGGGGGGGGGGGGAGGACAAGTGCAGGCAAACAATTCCTCAGTCACTGTGACGATGAGCTTGCAATTATTGTACAATACAGCTGATAAAAACGGCAGGCGGGGAAGGAGACGGTAAAGAGGTAGGTGACGGTTGGATAGGGAATCAAGAAGACAGAGATAAAGTGGGAATATTAAACCTTTCATTGACAGCTTTTGGCATCAACGAATTTTGTCTTTTTATCAAGACCATTTTTGTTGGGTTTATTTATTTATTTATTTATGTTTGATAAACATTTATGGGAATGACTTTGACGATGTGACAGCCCTGATAAATTCACAGAGACAGAGAGACAGATGTATAGATAGAAAGATAGAGACTGACAGTTGGACGGATGGATAGATAGACAGATAGACAGATGCATAGATAGACGGATAGAGACAGTCGGAGGATGGATAGATGGACAGATATACACATAGATAAATAAACAGACCAATCGCATTTAGGTCACTCGGCTCCATTTAAAACGTCTGTTGTTAAAGTATATATGGCCCCCGGCTGCAGGTCCAGAGAGAGAGAGAGAGAGAGAGAGAGAGAGGGAGAGGCGTTGTTAGAATCCAGGGGAGCTCAGCGGGAAGACGGAAATTAGATGAATAAAACTGCAATCGGTAGCACCTGCTTCCGCGCTGCTTGCGCCGCTCGTCCTACTGAACCACGTAATCGGTTCGCGTTTCTCCTGACTATTACCATTGCTAGTATGGTCAAGTTGTGTGTGTGTGTGTGTGTGTGTGTGTGTGTGTGTGTGTGTGTGTGTGTGTGTGTGCGTGCGCGCGCGCGCGGATTTTTTTCAGCTTGGCGGAAGGAGGGGGGAGACACAGAGAAGAGGCGATGGAGAGTTCACGTGCATCATAAATATGGGAGCATACTAGCGTCCAAAAGCTTAACAAAAACAACAATGATCCTGAAGAAAAATAGGGGAAAATAGTTATTATTCTAGGATCACAACTATTTTCCTGGGGATCACGACTCGTTTTCCTGCAGGATGATAGCAATTTCCCTGGGAAAAAGATATTGCAAGCCTATGACGCTAGCATGCGTCCATACATACAGGCTGAGCACCCAGAGAAATGGGAGGTGATGTCTCCCATTTCTCTGCGAGCACCCCCGCGGGACAGTGAAAGCACAGATGCGGTGACTGCAGACTCCCAGGGCCTTGCTCCAGTCGCACAGTGGCTTACCGCTGCTGGTGACGTGCACGAGAAACAGGTGCGCGGATTCCTTCCATGGTGTGGAAGAGGGTGGGGTGGGGGGGGGGGGGGGAGGATGCAGGAAAGAGTTAGCGAGGGTGGTGGGTGAGTGAGGGCTTATTACTGCATTCAGTAACGAAGATTCCGTTAAAAAAATATCCCATAACAAGACGGGATGGGTGTACCAACCTAGTATGTTGTTTCCGCATGAATAAATGCTTGGTTCAGCTTCCTGTTAACATAGCTACGGTAATGTGTAACCACCAACTGAAATATACTTAGCTGGACACGCCCCCTCTCCTAGTCCACTCTCCAAGCGTGCGCGTGCGCAGACAGACAGACAGACAGACACATACACACACACAAACACACGCGCGCACACACACACAAACACACGCGCGCGCGCGCACACACACATACACACACGCACGCACACACACACACACACACACACACACACACACACACACACACACACACACACACACACACACACACATACGCACATACATATTCATCCACCTACCCACTCACACAGATATCGAAAAAAAAAAAAACAAAACAAAAACGAAAAAAAAAAAAAAAAACAAACAAAAAAAAAAAAAAGAGAGACTGACGAGAAGAGAGGGGAGACTGGAGGGGAGAGGACACCTTCATTATACTAACAGACTTATTCGAATCTAATTTATCGTTACAAAACATGCACATACTTATGAAGCTTTATATCACAGCACGATCATGCATACCCCCTTCATCTGAGCATCAGATACAGCTTGAATAAGGCATGTCTCCCTCAATGTGGGCATCAGCTGCAGAAGAAGGGATATTTCCCTCTACCTGAACACCAATGACAGTCTGAATCAGGCTCAAGCCCCTCCGTCTGGACATCAGGTGCGCTATCAGGGGCACCGCCCTCTACCTGAACACCAATTACAGTCTGAATCAGGCTCACGTCCGTCCCTCAGGGCAACAGGTTCGCTATCAGCGGCACCTCCCTCAAACTTGGCGTCAGGCACTAATACAATCAGGCATACCTCCTTCCAGCTGAACATCAGATACAGAATCAGGTACACCTCCCTTCGTCCGGGCATCAGCTGCAGGGTTGTTGACGAGCAACATGTAGCAAGCCAACCACAAGAGAGCAAAACGGCCATACGCTCCTATTTCAACGACTTCTTCTGGGTGTAGACTGCGAACAAACCCGTAGCAGAAGGAAAGATCTGGAGGTTCTTCGAATGTCATCGGAACACTCCTGCTGGTATTCGTCGACGGTTCACAGACAAGTCAGACAGGAAGAACTTGTGGTGTGATCTAGACTGGCAGATCATACCTTCCTTGTCTTTCAAGGCAAGCATGGCAGCCGATGTTGTTCGAAGATTTATTCACAACTGCAGAGTAGGATGTTGTCTGCAACAAAACTGCCCCTATGACATCTTCCACAGCACTCTTCAAAACGTCTGTTGACAGCTGTCCTCCACAGCCCTTCTTCTGGCACTTGTTCGCCATTATTGATTAAATAAAACGCTGCATGATATAACACCAAACAGCCTAACAAGAGTAAGGCTTAGCTGCACGCATGTCCCTTGTGTTTTGGTCAGTGTTACACACAAATTTTGATACGGCCAGCCCCATGCTTGTCTATGTTAAAAAAAAAAGACCAAGTATTGAATAATAATAAGATACAGCAATAACGGTATCTATAATGATGACACTGATAGCCTACTACTAACAGCACTGATATATTCATAATGATTGTAATCTGTTGTGATAACATGATGGTAGGACACGACATATTCCTGGGTGGACTGAGACCTGCCGGGGCAGGCTGGGACACTGGCCCAACGAAGCCCATCCAACTTGCCTTCCTTGACATTAAAAAAAAAATCACATCACTGACAAACTGTGGACAACTAAAGCAAATGCTGGCACAGATGTGATTCATTCTAGAATTTCAGTTAAGTAAATAACCTTCAACGTTCAAATGCCTAGTGTCAATGCAAAAAAAAAAAAAAACAAGAAAAAAAAAGACGGATAAATGTTACCTACAACTCGAACAGAAGGCGGCTGTTCAATTCGGTGCTAAAAGCACGTGCCTTCCAAGCGTTAGAGATGGTGCCGATTACAGATTTGGTTATCAAAAAAAATATGGAACGAAAACGAAAAGAATAATTATGTTTGTGCCTTTTTGTGGGGTGACCTAGCCAATTCCTACAGCCCCACCCCATCCCAACCCCCTGCCTTTTCCCCGTAAGTTTTGTTAGTAAGAAGCCAAATCAAGCAACCATTGATGGAAAAAGATTTGTTCTGGTGCACTAATCATGTTTTTTTTCCCCATTGACATCGGCAGGTTTTTGCATTGTTGTACCGAGTCTCACATTATCACTGCGACAACAACGCCAGTCCGTATGGAAGGTTTGTTATGTCGCTAATGGGCACAAAAAGCATTAACTCCAGACAGCTGACGTCAAACTACTCAGACATTAATACAGAGCGGATTAAAATCGTCTTTTTCCTGCATCATAAAAAGGGGGGAAAATGATGTAAACACGACAGTCCAGACCGAAATAAACAAAACTTTACAAAAAAAAAAAAAAAAAAAAAAAAAAAAAAAAAAAAGCCCAGTGAAAACAGTGTTTTTGAGACATTAAACATCAAATAAGCACACTTGAGCTTTAACGGAAGAAATGGTCAGATCTGGTCTGATAATAGATTCTGACTGCTGGCTGGAGATCAAGACGATGATCTTGCTACGGTAACAAAGGACCACTAGACTTCACACCATAAGGGGAGGGGGAGGGGAGGGGGGGGGGGGGGGGGGATATAACCTGCAAGTAATGCGCACGTGCTTCTGTTTGCTTGCCGCTTGTGATAGCCTGCATTTTTAACGACACCACTGACGTTCAAAGTGTTGCATTTTTTTTTTTTTTATTTTTTTTACGCACGACGAGTCTGTCAAATTTGACCTTCGGCTATAAACTGTGCCAAGTCACATAGCCTAAATATGTTTCCAGAAATATGCTCTGTAATGAGTCAATGAGGCCATCTGCCGAGTATCGTTCTTTTTTTCTTCTTCTAATTTAGTGAAACAGTTCAATCAAACTGCAGTACTGAATACAATTACCAAAATAAACAATACCGCATTAGAGCATTTCAAACAAATTTCTTGAGATGGCATGGTCCCTTCGATCTTAGGCCTATTACTCTACGTGAGATTCATCATACTGTGAAAGTCCACATTCTTATCGTTGGGAGGTAGGGCCTTACGATGGTGATGAGTTAGGGAAGGGCTAGTATGCCATTTTTTTTTTTATCCCTTGACATACAACTGGATTGAAAATCTGTGACCAAGAAAGTCAAGTCAGCACACACACACACACACACACACACACACACACACACACACACACACACACACACCAATTAAAGTGAAAAAGTAAAGGTTTTAAAACAAACGGTCATGCCCATCAACATTAAAAGAGAGAGAGAGGGGGGGGTGAGAGAGACAGTGGGGGGGGGGGGGGGAAGGGGGGAGAGAGAGGGGGAGAAAAAAACTATAAACTATAAGCCCACTGTGATAGAATCCTGTCCCTCATACCAGTAAGCCAAATGTTACAACATAACCGTCAAATACAATTACATTATCGTAAAATATCACACACACACACACACACACACACACACACACACACACACACACACACACACACACAGTTTAATGCATTTAAAACCACTGAGAAAAAACAAGCTTTACCCTCTGTAAAAGTCATCAGATTAGTCAACAACCAAACATTTACTTTCAATAATTATTTATGGTCAGCGGAGATGGAGTGGGCGCGTACCACATGTCTAAGTCTGGGTGGGCAGACATGGCTTACTGTCATACAACCCCGTAGTCATTTCAGCTTCGTGCCTGTCTGCCTGCAAGCAGTAATCAATCTCACGCAGAAAACAGAGGAAGCTGTACTGTACTGTACTGTACTGTACTGTACTGTACTGTACTGTACTGTACTGTATGCTGTTGGTACTGGGTTGCAGTGGCGCTGATCCTGACCAGATGACTCCGACATCACTATCGTGATGTCGCAGCGTTTCATGAATCCGTCTTTAGCCATAAGTTACAGACTATCAGTCCAGAAAAAACAGCCTCTTTCTCCCGCGAACGGAATCATTGTATCACCGGTAATGCTAGGTTTTCAGGCGTTATGTTCAGAAAATACCAGAGACATGAGTCTGAAAAGATCACACATTTACACACGCACGCACGCTCGAACACACACTCACGGGAACTCATCCACACACACACACACACACACACACACACACACACAGGGAGAGAGAGAGAGAGAGAGAGGAAAGGGAGGGAGGGAGAGAGAGAGAGAAAGAGAGAGAGAGAGAGAGAGAGGGAGGGAGGGAGGGAGGGTAGTATGAGTCTGTTCAAGAAACTGAGAACACTGCCACGTTCGCGGAATACAAAAACAACAAAAAAAAAAACACCTTTTCCCACCCCACTGAAACAGAAACACCCACTACCAAATAATCACACGTTTGAGCATCACAGCAAATGCTGTCACCTTTTCGAAAGGGCTAGTGGCCCGAAGGAACGCATCATGCTGCTTGTTTTCAAGCTGTGTTTAAGTTTGTATGTTTCCAGCGAACGTTAGCAACTTCACTGCCGGCACTGACGAATGTGACTCAAGGCCCACCCCATGCGACATAAAAATGCATGGAAAATAAACGCGCAGTGTTGACTGAATGCTGTTATAGTGACATATACGTAAGAAGCCAACGAATTCTTTGCAAATTCACCCTGGTTATTCAGCGTTTTGTACAACCGAGTCTCACTGAGTGTTCTTCATACTTACGCAAAAAAGAAATTCTGTTGGCCTAGAACTTTTTTCGCCACCTGTTGGTGACCTGAACTTGTACAGATAAATTCATCATGCTTTCTACTCACCTGAAAGCGATGCTATTCAAACACAGCTAAAACCATTGCTGGTATTCCTTCGTTTCTGTATATCATTTTCGTTCTTCTTGCCTGCCGAAGATCTTCAGGGTCGAAACGCGTGGTTTCAATACAAGCATTTGTTTATTCTATTCTTTCAGCGACCAGCTTCGTTTTCAAACTTGTTTTTTTAGCTCACGCCTGCGATCTTCCAACTTACACAACGATCTTTGCAACCAATGGTTTTTCTGTTGTTCGCAGTATGTATTAGTTTGCGGGCATTTTTGACTTAAAGGTCTGTGTAATCAAAGTAACACTGGGGATATCAACACGTAGTCCCGTGCACATGTCGTGACACATGTTCGATAGCCGAACCAACGTCTCTGCGCTCGTGTGTTCACACAATCCGTTCACTACAGTGCATTGTGGATCGATCTGTCTGAAAGCTGATCGAAGACTGGGGTTATGCTGCTACTGGGAGCGGCGCACACACACATCACTCTGTCCGTGGCTTTCATCGGAGCCAGGTAAGGCCGGCCAGGTTTCCGGCTGATTATGCAAGACAATAGGGAGCGTGAGTCACACACAAAATGAAATCAAACGGCAACACGCTGCCGAAGCCATCAAATGGCGGTGAACAGGGAAACAGTAGGGGTAGGGTGGGCGAGCATGGGCGGTGTCAGGGGAGAATCTGGGGAGGAAAAGCAATGGTACTTGCTTCGGTCTACGCTCGGCCGAAAAGAAAGGAGGGAGGAAGGAAGGAAAAAGAAAAAAATGAATAAGAACACCGAGAAAGGAAAATAGAACAAAATAAAAACGAATGGACCAGCTTATTATCTCTTACTCTGTCTCGTGAATGAAATACAGAGATGAGAAAGAAAAAAAAAGACTAGCAGACACATTAAAAGGAAGGTGGAGAGTAGATACATGAAAAGGAAAGAAAACGAAGACAAAAATAAACAATGAAAGAAAGATAAGGGGAAGGAGAAGGGAGGAAAGAAAGAAAGGGAAAAAAAAAAAAAAAAAAAGGTTAAAAAAAGAAAAGAAAAAAAATAATGTATTAAAAATATAAAAACAACACCCGTTCCACCTCCTAGTCCTCTCCCACACGCGCACACAGAAACCTAGAAGAGCAAAGAGGACTGCTTACCTTTACAGCTGCTCATTCAGCCCTGCGCAGAGTCGCCCCATCCCCTGCATGTGCGGAGAGTACAAAGCACTCGGACCCAGACAACAGACGGACCGTGTCCCGAAAAGCCAGGCAGCCGAGGCGCAAGGACTCGGCGACAGGGAAACCGTGCCGCACTATCAGTTCTTTCGCCTGGTGTTCGTCGACAACTCTCAACAACCCCCCACACGACAATGGTCGCAGCCGGGTGCCTGGATCCGGCTTACATGGCGGGTACAACTCTTTGTCTTCGACACTCACGGTTGTGCAATCACTGATCGGTTCTTGGTTCGCGAACTCTGAAAGCAGACAAGAAGAACTGAAGTAGACTCGGTGGTCAGTCAGTGAGACCGTACTGATAAGGTCCCTGTCCGCGCGTGTTCAAGCACGTTCTTAAAAGCTTTCCTTTGATGTCAAACGCTAAGCCATGTCAAAGTGAAAGGTGCGCTTTGTTCTAGTTCATCATCATTTTCAAATGGTTTGTTCCTCGTGAAATCCACGCCTGCAAGCTACCATTCTAACACCTACCCACCCCGGCTTTTCTGATGTAAAGATGTCTTGTCTAAGGACCAAACGTTATATGTCTGTACGGAATAAAGACTATGGGAGGTAATGGCACCAAAAGGTAGTCACTGACATTTTCTCGAACACTGTCATATTCTCCATAAAAAACGATTATCGTTTCCATTCTCATGTGAAAATAGTACGGGGTGCGTGACTGAAACGGCAACTACAACGTCAGAACGGTTATCTTCAGGATTTTGACCGCCGTTCAACTATTGGAGATTGAGTTCAAAGAAAGAAGCAAAGAATGATACATCTTTGCGCTTAGTAAATCGTCTTCTGTAAAAATAGTGTGCCATGTTTATGTACGGTACGAGTAAATGTGTCAGTTACATCCGGCAGCCAACTGTAGACCATCTTCGTGTTTAAATAATGTTTCAGTGCGCATGAACACAAGTCAAAAGCAACTCTTTTCATTGTGGTTAACGCTTTGGCGCAATATCAGGGCAAAAATCGACAAAAGAATTGTTGTCAAGGAACAAATTCGAACATTTCTCTCGAAAACAGTGATCATTGCAGATTTTTATGATGAAATTCACCGTTTTCACGAAGCCAACAGAAATTATGGACGTTTTCTGGTCATAATCGTCTACTGTCGTTGCTGTCAACACATCTCAATAGTAAGTCACCAGTGGCCGTACGGCCTGACTGGTCGGTTCATTGGCAAAACGCCGAGTTCGCAGACCGAGAACAGAAGTTCGAGTCCCAACGTCACAAAAACGGTTATTTTCCCCAGTCATCTTTAGCCCGGTGGTGTAAGAGTGATGTAAGACAGACCCCCTACCTCCACTGTCCCGTGCCGCTTTTCCCGCCATCCGCCCTATCGCCATTGTTGGGTGTGGGCCTTACACCTGAATGTAAAGAACTAAAGCCGGCTTGCCTAATTGGCTCAGTGATTACTCACAGACTTCCCTGCGAGTTCCAATCACGCTGGCGCCAACACGTTAAGACAGGGTCATTTTCGTTGCCCCTCTCGCCCCTCCTGCTCCTCCCCCGCCCCCTTTTTTCTGTCTTTGGTAGTACAGTGTAGTGTTGCTTCCCCCACCCTTTCCTGAGATAATCATCCCCCGTCTGTCTTACCACCTAGGGTAGGGC